>BLKR01014939.1:67500-150593 GCA_011170035.1 Teleogryllus occipitalis | reverse complement strand
TTAATTCCTATTTTATCACTTGTATTTTACGAGATAATGAGGGAACTTTTTTTTCCAAATGAAACTATACATACTTTTTAGTCTATCATGACGAGCGCAAAAAGACGAATCCAATGATAAACATATTTGTATGTTAGATAAGCATATTTTCGAGTAATTTTGATTCTTTTCATTCGTGTTTAACGGATGATAATAATAATAATAATAATAATAATAATAATAATAAAAGCTTATCTAACATATAACTAATATATATATATATATATATATATATATATATATATATATATATATATATATATATATCATTGAATTCGTCATTTTTACGCTCGTCATGATACGCATAAAAGGTACAGTTCCGTTTGAAATTACAGTTACCTCAATATCTCGAAAAAACAAGCAATAAAAAATCAATGACTACACGTATCAATTAGCCTCAGTGTCTCATGCACTTCCGTGAATATTGCATTGTTATACAAAAGTTACGTGACTCACCCTGTATATGACACAGAGCTTGATTTATAAAATTTTAGTTTCCGGAACGCACTCCAAATTAATTATTAATTCAACATATATTATTATATATTTATAATGTAATTTAATAATTATTCCCTATATAACGTGTATATATAATTATCACTTCAGGTGTGTCAGTTTAGAATGAACCAACATTACCGTCTCAGACTGATTAAAATGCTTGACCGATAGCACAGTGCTGTATGTATGTATTAAATAATGTATTAAAATAATGTGAAACTTGTTGAAAATAACCTTTCATAACGCAACCTACCCTTGCTATCGCTAGCTAGTGCAATCAAATTTATCAGATGGATGTTCCCCTTTAGTCCGTACAATCGAAGGACGAGTGTGTAGTTTAACGTCCTGCCTTCCTCTAGTTCGAGTGAAGACTTTTCTTGAGTGCACAGATGGAACGAGTGCGTTTTCTTGGCGTGCCACCCGTGGGCGTCTCGTTCTCGCTGCGCTCCGCCACCCTCCCCGCCGCCTCCCGCCACCCGCCACCACTCGCCGCCCCCGCGACCCCTGCCGCCCCCACCTCCCCCGCCGCCGAAGGACCAGCCCCGCCCCCGCGGTCGGCAGTCTTTTGAATCCTCCGTGAGAGGGGAGGGAGTGGCCGTCATAAACTTTACGAGCGGTGCACTCTGGGCAGTGCAACGTTGCGGGGGCTCGGCAGAGAGGAAGAGCGGTGCCGAGTGGAGGGGCGGAAGAAGGGAGGAGAAACGGAGAGGAGGGGTGGCGCGGCCTCATACAGGGCGCGGGCTTTGTCTCCGTAGCCGTCGTCTCCACTTCCGCTCGCACCGAATGCGATCGCCCTTTTTCGCCGTCGCCGTCGATGAGGCCGACTCCACCGCATCAACCCGGCCGCGTACTATGGGTCGCATTGGAAAAATTCGGAACAAAATAGCTTCATTAAATACAATGAAGCCGACTGGGTTTAGCTCAGAGTCAGCATTGCCACTGCCTCTGCAGCGGCTTTGACCAGAAGGTCCTAAAGTTGGGGACCCGAGGCTGACGGATTTTCCACACTAGCTACATACATAGCTCGGTAGAATTCATAGCTGTCTGAAGGAGAAGGTTTCTCTAATCGGTCGTTTTCGTGGTTTCTCCGATCAACATCGGTGAATGCTGGAGCAGAACCATAACAAACGGGCCACGTACCGCGCGTGATCTTTCCTCCTCCGTTGTCCTACTTATCTCGCATATATTGACACACAAGCTGAGAGTCCAGCCGGGAGCCAAGCTTCCCCCGAGCGTGATACCTGACGAAGGAATCCACACTAGCCGACGTATAGGTCGTCGTCACACAATCCGGCTGGGAGGAACACCGCCACTTCCACGACAAAATCATTTAGTATGCTAAAAGAATTGATGACCATAGGACTTCATGTGCCCGGAAACACCTGTCAATCAACAATACAATGAAAAGTGTAATTCTCACGAAATCCTACTACACTCTTTGTAGACGTGTTGCGCGATTTATCTAGACGTTCTAAAAACCATTTAGAAATATTGCCTAAAGACAGTGTTTCCAGGCGGATTATTGTCTAGTTATTAATTATAAATGAAAAATTGCGACAATATAAATGGTTGACGTGAGAGGTATTTGCAGAAGTAGATTTGGGAGTACATTTTTATTGAAATTAAGACTGGAAGATGCAATTGGTTTTTGGAATTTCATTCAAATAACCTCTTCTGATTGTGATGTTTTACTTCAGTCGGTAGGGAGAATGAAGGAACAAGTTAATGCGCAACTGAATATGTCGAAGGTGAGTGAGATAATGGCGTCTCGTCTCAAGAAACGTCCACGAAATATTGTGCTACGTGACTATTGTTACACTCTCTTTCTGCTCAGTAGACCATAAACCAGCAATTTTTGGACGACCGACGGACTAGAAAACAGCGATTTGATTATAAACATCCTTATTGACACATTGATAGACGTCTTAGAGACCAAAATCGTGCAACAGGTCTACTAATGTGTTTTATCCTTATAGCTATCCATACCAAGCGAGTTTGGCTCGCAAATCTTGTTCTTCTCTGGCTCTGATGACCCAAAGTTAGCTGTGAGGCCTCATGCGAAAGAAAGGACGGGTTGCGACAATGCATGGTGTGCATGATAATGAGTAGCACATCCCTCCCCAAGGATTGGAGAAAGCCCCCGCCCCCCGAAACAGAATCGCAAGCCGCTCTCGCTGGTCCATAGATCGGTTTGGATACAATTTTCAACGGTGACAGATTTTCAGTATCAGCAAGAAAATAGTACAGTCGGGGCTACTACTGCCTGACGGAGAATTCTAGAGACCGGCTGCTCTGAGCCGTCGTTTTGTGATTTCCCCGACTAATTACAGGGAAATGCCAGTGTAGTGTGTGAAGAAGAGGCCACGGACCACACGCAATCTTTCTTCCATCACTTAATCTGAATTTCCACATTAAAAGCTAATTTGAGGTAGCATAGTCTTTCCTTCTCGTCACTCTTCTTTCTCATCCTTCCCCATCGTTTTTTCTCGTTTCCTTTCCGTAATATTTAAGAAAAAATATTGTTTATTCCTTTTCAAAAGAATTTGTGACAAGCTTGGCACGATAACCAATACAGAAAGTAACATTAAGTGCGCGAATGCTCTTGCAAGATACTTATATGAGTTGAATTTGAGTTTATGATACCGAGTGAGTGAATATTGATTACGAATAAATTGAAACATCTGTCGTATCTCATACGGTGATCGCCACTCATGTTGCACAGTGTACGCACGATTCACAGAACAACCCTAGCACTCCCTTTTTATACGATGCGTATTGCGACTGATGCTCGGAAAATTGTACTTAAGTCCCTTGACAAGTGGTCTGTTGTATTTCACGAGCCAGTCAGGAGGGAACCCCATCCCTCGGACGCAAAGGGACTCAGCAGTAAAATTCGTTTTGCTGACGCAACGGAAAACAGTAGTAGAATTCGTTTCGCTGTCACACTTCTGGGGACAGAGTGAACATACGAGTTGCTAATATTTCTTGAAACCCTAATCAGGCGGAGATCATTCTTTTTGGCACTTGTATCAAAGACTGATCCAACAAAACTCGTTAGTTCTGGGACAAGAAGCGCGCGCTGGCCTACTTACAATAGATTTTTTAGATCCGTACGTGTTCAGTGCCAACGTTTTTCTTGTTTTGTAGAAAATTGAAATAGAAATACGCCTATATTTTTTTCAAATTTTTCTCTGAGCGAATTCATACAGTTTCATTTTTTAAATATAATTACAATTTTTAATGAAATATTTAGTTTTTTAGAAAGTAATTAACAGAGGAATAAAATGCGCATATCAAAGTATTAAATGAAACAAATCAGAAATTTTTATGTTAAATACATTTGGAGAATCAATCAATCATATTTTGCGAAGTACGCGTATATTCCAAAATTTAATATAGGCATAACTATACAAATAATCAATTTTCAGGTAAATAAAGAAACATGTTTTCTTTTATGATGAGATATAATAAAAAAAGATCATACATTTAAAAAAAGCCGTGTCAATTCTTGTGCGATTTGACGTGGAATGGTTCGTATTTGAATTCGTTTCGCTGTCACTCATCCATTCTCAGGGCAGAGTGATCATCTAAAATACTAATAACTAGACATCGGATGTTTAGGGAAATGCCTATTTTTTCTAGAGAACTTATTTAAAGGCTGATAACATATGTCCACGAATCATGACAAATGATGACATATGACGAAGTTTTATAATGCTTATTTTAATTTATTTTTGCTTATTTTAGCATAAATGCCTATTTTTGCATAAATACCTTTTTTAGGACTTTTTTGCCTTTTATTTATTATATTTATATACAATGCTAAGATATCGGAAAATCGGCGATGGTCCAACGTGACCATTCATTACGAAACCTTCAATTCACGTCTTGAAATTTAAAATTACGAGAGAATTCCTGAAAGTATACCTACAGATTTTTCTCCATTTCCCTATTTCATAAATACCCGGCATGATCTGAGAACATGGACGGTTGACAATTCACCAAGGTAACCGAAATTTTAAGTGGAAATAAATATAAATTCCCAGAAGGTTTCAGTGTTGCTAGTGTTGGACTGCTAAAATATATGCCAGTCACATCGTTCAGATATCCTTCTCCGCATTCAAACTGATTTTGTCTCTCAGTCGTCTCAAATTTGAAATTGTGATCCTTAAAAAGTTACTGGTAATATGTAAATATTACTGGTTAATGGAAAATATTAAGAATAAAATGTAGAAGAGTTGTAAATATGTAAATCTAGTTTTACATTAAAATATACGTACTGGTTTTGTGCATTTAAGTTTACAAAATATAGACAAACATTACAAGTTTTTAAGTTTATTGTGTATGTAACTTATGACAGTGCCTTTTTTGTCCTTATTCTTGACTTTTGTAGTGCCTTTTTAGGCGCTTAAAAGACGATTTTTTAGTGCCTAAACATCCGATGTCTACTAATAACTCTTGAAACCCTAATCAGGGAGATAGTCATTCTTTTTATAGTTCTTCAGCACTAAGATCAAAGACTGACCGAACTCAATTCGTTAGTGCATGGGAAGACAGAGCGCGCCCACATATTTACAATCAATTTTTTTAGAACTGTATGCGTGGAGTGCCCACTTTTTTCTTAGTATATTTTGTAGAAAGTTGAACAAAGAATACGCCTATATTTTTTAAAATTTTTTATCTCATCGAGTTTATATAGAAATTTTCATTATTTGAAAAAATTACATTTTTTAAACGAAATATTTGTTTTGATAAACGTATTTTCAGAGGAATAAAATACACACTTCAAAGTATTAAATGAAACAAATCAAGAATTTTTAATATTTAGTACGTTCGGAGAAACAATTGATCGTATTTTGTGAAGTGTGCGTAAATTTCAAAATTTAATATAGGCATAACAACACAAATAATAAATTATCAGGCAAATAAAAAAAACACGTGTCTCTTATTTGGATGGACAGATATAAGAAAAAATTATCGTACATTTATAAAAAAAAGTCGTGTCAACTCTTGTGCGATTTGTCGTGGAAAGGCTCTACTACACAATTTATGGATAAAATATCCTATTATTAACAATATAATATACTATTACTCCCTTGATAAAGAATAGACTTTGAATACACTTAGAATTGACGTCAAAGAGGGATGAACTCTGCTCAGAGCACTCTGCGCTCTGCTCAGAGTGCAGAGCCTCTGACCGAGAGGCTAGGGTTCGAGTCCCGAGGGTGACAGGCTTTTCGAAACTAACTAGAGAGCTATACTGCGGAAGATATGAGTTTCGTATTGACGGTTACGTGGCGTTTGTGCGTTTCCATGGCGATGGCATGCACTGGGCCAATCGGGCGTCAGTTACGTCAGCATCTGCCGCCCCGCGTTGCCCATGAATGGCCACGTGCACGTTTCGGTTACGAGCGTGGGATGCAGCGCTGAGTCTCGGACCCGAGGGAAACAAGCCCTGAAAGATTGTAAACGATGAGTAGGATTTCCGATTAAGCTTACGTTTTCAAACAACGAAACTTATTCAACCACCCAAGTTGGCGTGAGCTCAGTTCAGTCTTAGGTCGTATTGTTGCGTGCCGTGAATAGCTGAAGTGAAGGCGGAAGACTTCGCGTACTTGTGAGTTTGGCAACCCCGAGGTTCCATCTCCCGCAGTTTAAGTCGAATTCAGCCGCTGCCTGGTGGAGAATTCTAGCGACCGGTTGCTCTGATCGATAGTTTTCAGTGATTTCTCCGATCAACATGAGGCAAATGCCGGATCTGTACCCTAACAAACGGGTCACGCACCGCGCGCGATCTTTCCTTTTCCTTCCTTGTCCTATCCTCATCCCTTACTTACACTTACATGCACTACACTACCACACATGCCGCGAGACCGGTTGGAGCTTAGAGCTTGTCTCGTCTGGGGTGGTGCCTAGATGGTGAGAGATACCTGATTGGGGAAAACCCCGCTAGCAGACAGGAAAGTCGGCGCCGGATTTCATCATCTAGCGAAAAGGAACACTGCCACCTCTCGAGGAAAATCTTGTACTACACTTACGAGGCTAATGGCCGTAGCAGCAGCGCCCATAATCACTAATCAATCAATCGTAAAGAGCTTTAGTTGCTCCTCTGCTAATGTAAGAACATGGTAAGGACCGATATTTGATTACTTCAAGTAAGATTTAAGGCATTGGTGGATCCAGGGAGGGGGAAGCCTTGGGAGGCATGCGCCATCCCAAATCTTAAACAGCATTTTGTGTCAGTTTGCTTTATTTATTCTAAAATATTCTGATGAACCAATACAGGTATGCCTCACTATATCCCTCAAAACTTTTTAGATTTACGTCTTATCCGAGGTGACGGTCGAAAATAGGTCCTGATAAGGTTGGTTTTTGACCATGCAGATTGCAGGGATCTGAACACTGATCTTGGGAATAGTTTTCGAAGGGAGAGGGCGCGGGAGAGGGCAGCGGCGCGAGGATGGGCTGCGCCGGCGGCAGTGGAGGGGGAAGGTGAACGGCAGCGACGAAAGGCTGCGAAAGAGGGGAAGGCGGGGTACTGCCCTTGGCAGGGTGGAAGGGGAAACCGCGCGAAATAGTGGGACTGCGTGCTCTCGACTAGGAAGGTTGGATATTGGTGATGTTCACGAGTGGGTGTTCCATTGCGTAATGCAACTGTGCCATAGTGGGAGTCTGCTGTGATACAATTTCGTGATGGGAGGAAGGCGGTTGGGAGATAAGCAAAACAGGTAAATTACACATTGTTTTCAAGGTTGCCGAATGACTCACATATTTCATGCAGAAGTTGGCGGTCTGTATGAACCAACGCGCACGTGCCGGTGTGTGCTGCACCTGGCTCGGGAACCACGCACGCGGGAACACGTTGGAGTTGGTGCATTGTTTATTTCTTTGTAGACGGCTTCAACAATCCCGGAATTACCATGGACGTTAACTACAGCAAGTTATCCTGTTCAGTGAATGACATTGGTTGATACAGTGATAGAATGAAAAAAGGTATTTTGAACGTGTTCAATTCATTTCCAAAAATAATACTGAACTAGGTATTAATGAATAGAACAAGTTGTCAGATTCAGAATGAAAGACTTTTTTTTTTCATGTAATAAACGAATAAATTTCATGTTAAATCGATTGTAAGGTACTGCAGTACTGTACCAATCTTTGGTTTACTCGTAATAAAATCACTGTGTCATGCATCAGACAAGACCAACTTGCATTATGTGTGGTGTGCAAGAGTTTCGTGTAATCAGATCGACAGTAATTTTTATAACAACTTTTAGTAATAATTTGCCGAGTGAATGCATCATCTTTACGACTGCTACTATGACTATTCCGTTTCCCATGGCATCCTGCACATTTCGATAGACGGGTATTGTGCAACGTGTGGATGAATTCGAAATAGTCAACAGCCAGCGAAGCGTTGACAGCTGGTACGACGACAGCTCACTCGCAACACTCACCGTGCTGAGTACTCAGATTGTCATTTTACCAGCTTCTCCAGTGCCGTGCAAAATGCATGAGTAAATTTTAATATGCCATGAGGCACTGTAAGTAGTGTTTTGCGACAATTACTATTTTTTCGAGACCTCAGAGCCTGCTGCTGTGTGGAAATCGTCCGACACCGCCGCCCGCCCTGTGGCCATTACTACATCGCCGCGGCACGGATATCAAATTTTCTCTGCTCAGGGTCTCAATTGCCATGGAGGGTATGTCGGGTGACAAGAATGGTTGTTACGTAATCGCATTGAAATAACTGAACCTACGTTTCAATAATTCAAACGCAGTTTATTTTGAACACAAACGTGCCCTGAAAATATCCTCTTTATATAAGAATAGGATTTCTCGATTGTAGTGGGGTTTTCATTACCAGAATAAAATTAGTGAATAAATGGAAACATAAATTAACTTTTGTAATAGAAACATTTTCTACAATAATGGAATCTAACAAAAAAATTGTCACCAAATCATAGTGTAAGATGCTAAGTGCATCATATGTATGTTACTTTCGTAGTTTTCTTTGAAACAATTATTTAGGGGATTTTTAAAACAAATCGGTAGGATTTGTAAGTGGATGGTGTCACTGTGCACTTGTAAAGGCGGCTCCACACATTCGTTATTCGGCGAACAGCGAGAAACCGCTCGCCGAAACTCCAGTAGTGTGGATGAATTTGCTTGCTATTTGCCGAGTGACGAACATTCGGTATTCGCCCTATCCGTCTTTTGGACACACCAAAGTGAGCAAACATTCGCCGAACACGTCAGCTGCTCGGGATTGGGCGAGCACTAGCTCGCTGCTCGGCGAATGCCGAAAGTGTCGAGGCGTTTTAAAGCCAATATGGTCTTCGCATTAACTTGAAACAACAGTCCACAAAATCGGACACCAGTTGACAGACGTCGCGTAATATTCCAATGTGACAGAAATTACAGAATTAAGATAAAAATATCGTGGGAAAATTTATTTTTTCATTTATTTTAAAAATTGAAAGCAAAACTTACTTTAAGTTAGTATTACCACATTTCCATAAACCATTGATTATGAAGCGAAGTCCTAAGGAGGTTGTACGTTCAGAACAGGGCTTGATTTCAACAGGAACGTCCAGGAACGACGTTCCGATACCTCTTCTCGAGTGAAATGGTACAGTAAAAATCAACTTATATTAATGTTAAAGTATAAACACATTTCCCTTCTGACAAGTTTTGAAATTATTACAAAGGTGAATGTAATTTTGTGTTTTTGTCATTATGTATGATAAACCTATAACAACAAACTTCAAAATATTTTATCTCAGTAAATTTCTAACCTGCAAAATTTGCAGTTTTAATTTAATGCTATTATTCTATGTTGCTGTAGAATCCAAGTCAATTTGAATTCACCTCATATATAACCACCTCATATATTCACCGCAATAAAGGAATATATATATATATATATATATATATATATATATATATATATATATATATATATATATATATATATATATATATTCAAGAGTATTTCAAAACTTTTATTGCTTTGTTATTTTGGTATGTGTTTAAATAGGAAGCTTATTAACAGTAAATAATAAGAGAAAATGTCTACCTATATATTATTTGATGAATTAACATGACAATGACCATTTTTAAGCATTCATTTACTTCTCATTTTTTTAAATGATGACTGTTTCTGTACTGAGCTCTTGAAAGTTTGAAAATGACCTTTATAATTATCGTTTTCGCTGCAATTTTTTTTTTATTTTCTTCTTTTCGATTATCTTTGATTTGAAATTTCAAAAGAAGAAAGGTTCAATTCAGATGAACAAATTAGATATCTCTCATTCAGATTGTTAAAATTGATGTTTGTTTATATTTTTTTGTGTCAATAGTAAGAATTGCTGCAGTTAACCCCTTCATCCCGTACGGCCATCCCTCACACACCTCTCTCCACAAAACAGTATCGACGCCGCGAAGACCATCTTCCCCGACGGCGACTGTTGCAAAGGCTGCCCGTTTACATGAAAAATCTCATGCCACAAAATCTAATTTTATACTCAAATTACTATCAAAATACTAACATATGATACATCATTTTATTCGTATTTTCATGATCTATCCATTGCTGGTGATAAAAATATATAGTTCCATTTAAAAATCAAAGATTAAATTTTTCGGAAACTAAAAATATTATAGACTATTTCTCTATGGCATGTTACTTGCCTCAGGATTCCGCATTGTTCAGCGAAAACTGCAGTTGGATATTCTGGACTGTTTAGAGTTATGGGGGTGGTCCATACGTGGTGGGTCACCCGATACATGGGCGCGTGCGCGTGCGTGTGCGTGTGTGCGTGTGCGTGCGTGTGTGCGTGTGCGTGTGTGTGTGTGTGCGTGTGTGTGTGTGTGTGTGTGTGTGTGTGTGTCCCACCAACTGTGGGTCACCCCCGTAACTTCTAAACGGTTTGCGATATTGAAATGCATAATCATGGGATAAGTACTATTCTGTATAGACTGGAATGATTTATCACCAGCAATGGATAGATCTAGAAAAAAGGTTTCCAATGATTTATCATATGTTAGTATTTTGTTAGAAATTTAGTATAAAAATGGACTTTCTCACATGTGATTTTCAATTAAACGGAAAATATTTCACCTTGCTTTCAGGAAGGTAGTCTTCGCGGCGTCGAGCCTGTTCCGGACGGCGGCGCCGCGAAGCGAAGGCCACCTTCCCCAAAGGCGACAGTTGCAAGGGCTGCTGTAGGAAATAATGTCCGTTTAATTTAAAATCACAACACAAAAAGCGTACTTGTATACTAACATTTCTATCAAAGCACTAACATATGATTATCATTGGATTCCGCTTTTGAGGATCTTTCCACTGCTGATTAAAAAAATGTTTACTTCCATTTAAAAATTCAAAGATTAAATTTCTCGAAAACTAAAAATATTTCAAACAATACTTCTACGGCATATTACTTGCCCCATGATTTCACATTGTTGAGAGAAAACTGTATGTCGATACCGTGAAACGGTTAGAAGCTATGAGGCTGGCCCGTAGTTGGTGGGACACTGTGTGTGTGTGTGTGTGTTTATATATATATATATATATATATATATATATATATATATATATATATATATATATGAAATATACACACATTCACAGTACGAGTCACGTTACTTTAGCACCTCCTATAATATTTGAACGGTTGAAGTTATTGACCATTGTAGAATTCACGACCGTTAGTAAATAGTGGGATGAGGATTATGGGTTTGGTCAGTTAATAAAACACATTATTTTGCCAACGTTTCGGAATATGTAATTCCTTCCTCAGGGCTTACTAATATACACGACGGTCAAACTTCCATGTCTGCCTCCAGACCAACTCCAGCATGGAGTTGCTACAACCCACAGGTCCATTGAACGCCACGTCTGACCAGGGACACGGCCTGAAAGTAAGTTACTAATATACAAGACGATCAAACTTCCTGTCTGCTTCTAGACCAACTGTGGGCAACTCCAAGCTGATGTGATAAAATGGAAATGAATATATGGATAAACTAGCCCCATTCCCTCATGCCCTTCTGTGAAAACTGCATTGCAAGAACTTCAACCGTTCCAAAATTGCAGGTGTTAAAGTTGCATGACTGTTCAAACCGTCCTCCTGTCCGTGTGTGAACAACGCTAGCGGCTAAACCGTAAGTAGGATTTTCACCAAAATTGATATACCCCAATCGATCTGGCTGTTCAATCGGTCGCGTCCCGATATTTTAATTGGGGTGGGGGATGGTGGTTTTTATTTGAAGCCCCGGAACATTTTCAAAAAATTAATCCAAATTTTTTGAGTAAATTTTGATGTTGAATAGTATGAAGAGAATGCTGCAGGTATGATTTTCGTTGAAATCAGTTTTTTTTTTTTTTTTTTTTTTTTTTTTGAAAATTGCAAACGTTCAATTTTTCAGCGTCTTCCTACTACTAAAATACGGAAGATCTAGATTTTTCTTAATGCGCTCTAATATCTGAAAGGCACATTTAAAAATATTCTACAATTTTTCGAAAATTTGCGTTGTTTTTGCGTAATTGTGCGTGGGAGTCCAATGTCTTCGGGATTTATCGTCTGCCTTGCGCAGTTTCGTAGCCAATGCTGCTGCTATTACTACTACAAATATAGGCAATCTTAAAATTTTCCAACAATTATGTTCTGAAAAACGGAACCAACTTTTGTGATTGCAATTTGACATCAGATAGCGTAAATCACGCCTCAGACAGTCGTGCAGGTCTCATTTTCGTTGAAATCTCTAATTTTTCGAAAATTCCTGAGATTCAAATTTTTTTGGCGTCTTCCTATAATTACAATTATGTAGATAAAATTGTTTGTTTTTTTTAATGAAATGTGTTCATCAAAAACGTATCTTCAAGCAAGGTTACGCTCAGTTTTTCGAAAATATGAGTTTTATGCGTAAATTTGGACATCTAAGTAGTTGTAACACCTACCTAGTGATGGCTCTACATGTCAAGAATTGTTATTGATTCTTTATCGATTTCCCGAAATTATTCGCTGTTGATTTCTCTAAATAAAACAAACAATTTTTCACTTAGTTTCCTTGGCATTGCAAGACGTCAGTTACGAAATGCGAAAAGCAATAGTAAATAAAATAGTACATTCAGATGCTAAAATGGGATTAATACCAGAAAATGTTTTAGATAATTCGCTGAATTTATTCGTAGACCTTGTTGAAATTTATAGTGTAACAGTCAAAGGTGTAGTTGATTCTGTAATTAAATGTCAGACTCACGGAATGACAGATTAAATTTTTGAAAAGCGTCTCATAAGATTAACATGTGACGGTGCAGTGATAATGATTGGCAAAATATCATTGGGCACTGGCGCATTGTTTAAAGAAAATCCACCTCTCTTGTTATATGGAATTGTATGAATCAAAGACTTGAACTCTGTTTCCGATGCAGTGAAATCAGTTTCTGGAATTCACAGCTTTAAAGCTTTGATAGATAAATTGTTTTATACTGTAACGTATTGTAGGACTACAGCTAGCAACCGCCACAATGGTGCGGTGGCAGAGGATTAGACGCCAGGGGCCAGGCAGGATGTGACACGCCGAGGTATTCTGAGAAATCCTAAGAGCTAGGGAAAGGGATGCCCAAAGTGCGGGACAGCGCATTTTTGCCGCGTGCCGCGTGACAAATTCTTGGAATCCATGGAAATGGATGTTCAAAAATGCCTGGCAAAGCGACTAGTGCGGGCTGTGTGCAAAACCCAGTGACGTCAGGTCACGTGGGTGGTAGCTATATAAGAGCGTGAACATTCATGTGACTTTTAAAGAAGCGAAAGTCGATTCAACAAGAAACAATTTAAGGGCAGTCTTCTGAATAAAATTACTGGTATCAATTTTATATTGAATCTTTGATTAATGTGCGATGTACTACAGCTGGCCTGCACTGCATTTTGCCCTTACACTGACCCCGGGAGCCACGCGCGAGCCACTCGAGTGCAAATGCCGAATGGCAAGGGAGGGTGGGGTTAAGACTCATTCTAGGAGAGGGAACCACCAATGGGAAAGCTCATTTTGAAGGGCAGCGCTTAATTTGAAAGAGCAATTTGAGAGACATACGTTGAAGTAATATTGTCTTTTGTCCAATGGAAATGTCCATTGTCTATAGATGACAATGTGAAATGTGAACCTAAAATGAATTAGACATACATAATTTTGATTTGAACACCAAGTATTATAATTGTTTGTATGGTTGATATTGTAATTCCCTTTGCTACGATGTAATCACAAATTTAGTGTGATGCTGAAGACAAATAGTAATGTTGATTCGATTTTGTTGGAAGAGGACGGTAATAAACTTTTTCGCATTAACCAAGTTTAATTGAATAAGACGGTTCGATCTAAACTTAAAAACTTCTTAAAAAATCATGATTACTTTCTGCAATAATTTATGACAATACATTATATATTGCTAATATCGAATCAAAGAACACCATTTATTCATAATCTTTTACATCTTATAGGAAAATTTAAGAATTTTGCATTCTATATAACAAGACTTATATCCAAAGCAAGAGACCAAGTTCATAAAAAGTTGTTTTATTGCCACACAATTTTACAAAGTGTACCATAGACAAAGCGCAAGGATCGTATATCCAGAAGTGCCGAAAGAATGCCTAGTCGTCGTTCGCCAGTAGATGTCCAGAATTATCCTTGCCAAGTCGCCGAAAAAAAAACAGGAGAAAAAGTCCGTTGCCTGCGAGTCACTGTACACTTCACTATCACTCGTTGTGCACTACTTGCTTCACGCCGGGATCGCTAAGACTGCCTTTGGCTTCCCCCCCCCCCCTCGCCAGTATCCCTGGCGAGGCGGGAATTTATTCAAAATCAAAATTTGGGATTTGTGTCCCGGAGAGGGCTCATTTATCCCCCCCTTCGGACTGAGGCTTCGCCGGCCAGCCCGACTGTACGGTCGGTGGCGAGTTGCAGCGCGCCGACCCAGGCGTGACGGTGGCGCGCGTTCCGCCCGCTCTGCTCCCTCTGGGCCCCCGGCCGAACTCTCCAGGCGCGATGACGTCCCGCAGCTGGGTCCTGCGGCGGGTCTTTCAAAGGCTCGCGGGCGGCCACTGCAAAGACCCATGATAATCTCATGCTTGCGCTAACAGCGTCGGAGAGGTTTGCTCGTTGGTATCTCGTTTTTCTTTTTCTATCATTTGGAGATTATAACATTCGAGGTGAAAAATAAATTATTAAATTATAATTTTTGGTTAGAATTGGATAATAATTTTTTAAAAAAGGCCACTGCTTTACAATATTAAGAGTCACAATGAGCGTAAACTAAAAAAGATGAAAAAAAGAAAATATGTCCATACATAACGGTGCACAGAAAGAACATAAACAGTGAATGAAGGTCCTTGTTGCTAGAAATACGGTAGGAGGCGCGTACGCGGAGATGCTACCTGGCGGTCCTCTTGACAACCGACTGCGACGAGACGCGACAGACGGAGACTAACGGTGGATTACTCCAAGCGCTGTTAGGGGAGGATTACTCCAAGAAGCGCAAAGCGCTCAACGCCCCCCAAGGGGTTTAGAGACGCGTTGCGACAAAATAGACGCAAGAAATTAAAAAAGAAAAAACGATATCTATTTTATGAAGAATTAAAACAAGCCATTGAAACAAAGCTGCTTGGTGAAGATCAAGAACGATCAAGAACTTGTCACTTTAGCAAAAGTGATAGAAATGAAACACTGACTCGAAAATATCGAATTTAATTATGGGGAAGATTTCATATTCCCCAAACCAGATGTAATGTGACCAGATGCTTCCTACCAGATTTCATGTGAACGAGAGACAATTAATTCAAGACTTTCGAGAATATGTATACCTCAAAGCATTTCCAGACAGCCTTCTTGAACTTAAAAATGCAATAAAATCAGTAGCTTTTTCGTCCAGAGAATTCGAGAGGGGATTCTCACAAATAAATGTAAGAGAAACTACTTTGAGAACATCTTTAAAAATTGAAACCGCATTCATTTTATTATTTTATAAAATTAATGGCACTCTTCTTGATCTATTTCATCCATTTTAAATATGTAGATTCCTGATTAAAGTCTGCACGTCATTCGGCTATAGATACTAAAAGTAAGGAAATATGTTGAACGAAAAAGCACGACGAAAAGTTGAGGAAACTTTTATAAAATGCTCGTTGATTTTTACTTTCTCGCTCACGCACTATATAGAAAGTCTTGTAAATGCAGCGGAGAAAAACGACGAATTGTCTTCAGGAAAAACTCGTATTGCGGGCCCTGGTAACTAAAACGTGTATTAATATTGTTCCTATAGATAATAAATTACTTCCTCTAACACGTATAGTCAGAATTCATGTTTTGTGAGTCCTCAATTTCGAAAAATTGATTGACGGCAAAATGTATCTCCAACTGTGGTCAACGCTAGTTCCCAAAGCATTCATCCGATATTTTCCAAATTGACAATCTCATATCGATGTGGCTGACATAGCGGCCTCTTGAATTTGAAACCAATTTTTTTTTAAATTTTGAGGGGTACTTCACTTGAAGTCCCTGGTACATTTTCAAATTTTTTAAAAGAATGTGTCCAAATCTTCTGATTACATTTTGTCGGATAGCGTAAAGGACGCATAAGAGAACGTGCAGGTCTCAATTTCGTTGAAATACATGATTTCTCGAAAATTGCAAAAGTTTTAGGCGTCTTCCTACAACTAAAATATTGAAGATATACTTTTTTCTTAAAGAAATCTGTTCTTTAAAGACAAATTTTGAAATCAGGTCATATACAATTTTTCGAAAATTTGAGCAGTTTTCGCGTAATTTTGCGTAAAATATAAGCAATTTTTTTTTTAAACAGTTTCCTCCGGAAAAACCACAATTAAAAAAAATTCTCCTCGTATGTATTAAAGGACTGTAAAAGGTATGGTTCTTGTTCCATTTTCTTTTTAAGCAAATTTTGTTTTTTTAAACAGTTTCCTCCGGAAAAAACACAATTAAAAAAATTCTCCTCGTATGTATTAAAGGACTGTAAAAGGTATGGTTCTTGACCATTGTAGAAATCACGACCGTTAATAAGTAGTAGGAAAATCACGGGATCGGTCAATTAATGGATTACACTAGTTTGCCAACGTTTCGGAATATTTTATTCCATCATCAGGGCTAACAACCAAAAAACACAATCACAATAAATACGGACAAACTCTTCTGAACAACAACATACAAAAACATGAATGAACATACATGTGGAACAAAAATGGTTCTTGTTCCATTTTCTTTTTAAGCAAATTTTGTTTTTTTAAACAGTTTCCTCCGGAAAAAACACAATTAAAAAAATTCTCCTCGTATGTATTAAAGGACTGTAAAAGGTATGGTTCTTGTTCCATTTTGGGCGAATTGAATTGAATTTGCCTTATTTTACGTGGCGAGACTCAGGCCATCAGGCCTGCTCTTCCGTCTGACCACGCAAATTCTGCTACGCTCCTCCACTTGGGCGACGAAACAGGCGATTTTGAATTTAGCCCAGAGGGGTCATTTAGGCTTGAGAATCATTTACATGCAGTAAATCTACTAACATGGGACAGCCGGCTTTACTTCCCCTCCGAAGGAAGGCGCCCTTAAAAATCTACGGCTTCGATCGGGTTTGAACCCGCAAACTTGGGTATAACAGTCCGATACGCTAACCGTTACACCATCGCCGCCACCAACTCTCTATTCTATCGAAAATTACATGAAGTTAATAATTCAAAACTACAAAATTGAAGATACAGATTTTTGCCTTAAACAAAATCTCTTGTAAAAAATCAGCTCTTAAAAAAGTCATGTATTTTTTTGAAAAGAACAAACAAACAAGTAGTTGTTGCGTAATTTGTGCTTGAAATTTATGCAATTTCTAAAACAGATTTTCTAAAAAAGATTTTTTTTTCTTCCAATTTTTTTCAGAGATAGAAGAAGAAACGCCTGTAAGAATTGCGTAGGTTTCATTTTCCTAGGTCACTCGTTATTTTTGAAAAATACAAAATCGAAGATCGAAATTTTTGCCTTCCAGATAATCGGTTCTAAAAATCAGGTGAGTAAAAAGTGTTATATACAATTTTTTGAAAAAGATACTAGTTTTCGCGTAATTTCTACTAGAAATTAATGAAATGTATACAGTTGTCTCGCTATGGTCCACGAGAAAATTCTCGGAGAATTGAAATGGATCAAAATGATATGAAAAATAATTTAAGTTTAATTAAAATTGACTGTTAGAAATCTCAATATTAATTAGATTTTTACTCTGTTCTACGAAATCAACACATAGATTGGAATAAGCCCGATTATGTTTTCTGTCTTAAATATGCGATTTAATTATAATATGATAGAAAGATTGAAAAATTGAGTACCAGCCAGGGACCGAATACCGAAATAATAGCGGTAAAGGTATTTATACCGGTATAGAAATACCTTTACCTCTATTATACCTTTATTCAAAATACCTTTAAAAATACCGGTATAAGACGTCAAATACCGGTATTTTTAGAGGTATTTTACCTTTATGCGACGTCTATACCGGTAAAATACCTATATTTAAGGTGGTTAGAGCGAGATATTCCCTAGTAGATAGAGAGTCCATTTTACATTCAACAATAATTATTTGTGAGACATGTGGGTATTGTGAAACATGTATAAACAAACCAGGGATTCCTATTAAGAGTTTTATTTAATTATACGAATTAATTGTGTTATATAGATAGAAAATAAAAATATTTCAATATTATATAAAGACCTATCGTTGACTAGTTTCTTAACTAGTACCAACAGATCGCGTAGCCAAAGAATGAAAAATTGAGGCATAAGATCGAATATAAAAAAAGCACTATTTCACCATTAGCAAGATCAAAATTATAAAAAGTAACATTATAGACATATATCTACATATTTTTTACAGAGATCACTAATAATTGCCGAAGTCTCCTCATCTTGAATATCGCGAAATGTCTTTGGTAAATTAGGCAACGCCGTAATGTCTGTGATATTGGTATACCTGCGCAGGGCTCATGCTGCTTCAAATTGTCCTTGTTTTCATTCACTTTGAATACTATTTCCAGATATACTCTTTGACTATTTCTGTACTGTTTGGTGCCTAGTCGACACGTGGTAAACAATGTCTGAGCTCATTGGGAGTGCAATTGGTTTGAGAAAATAGTGCTACAGAGAAAAAGGGATTTCTGTTAAAATACTAATACTACCTACGATTGAATTTATAATTCCTCTTACTATTTCAATCAATTTACCCTTGGTTGGTTTTATATACAGTGGGTCTTGAAGCATAATACTGTGTTGGGCACTCCCAAAAAAAAACTTTAACTAAATATCACTAATTATGATAAGATAAATCCATGTACAAACACAAATGTTAATTAACAAATAGCTTAAAAATTGAAAGTTCCATTGTCAAATTCTCATTTATAAATGCATGTTTCGTTTCTTATTGTTTCATTCAATTTATTTTTAAATTCAAATACGGTTCAATAAAATATTTGATTGATTATTATTCAGATAAAAACATTTCTTGAAGTTTTTAAGAATATTTATTTTCAAAAATGCAGGCACAGGGAAAGGAGTCCCAAGCTTTCATATTTTGCTAGTAGGGAAATCCAGCTCTACATTTATACCTTGCATGGTTGAAATTAACACCAGCAATTTCTAATACCTTTGTGAATTGAATTCTCACCCCAATAGTTCTACTGATTGAGGTGCTGACATATGCAAAAGTTTGTTGCTTCGAGTCCAGTATCCACTGTGTATCTCATAGAATAAAAAAGAGAATATGAATTATTTTCAAATAATTAATCATTATTCAAGAGCTAAAATGAAAAAAGCTGTTATAGAGCACAAACTGAAATAATGCTATAATAAAAGTATACATATTTCTATAAACTCTCAAAATTACCCATTTGCTCATAAAGTTGAATCACAGTGAATCATCATCATAAACTGCAGGCCCTTTCCTGTTTCCCAGTAGAACAGGAAGCTTACACCTCTAGGAGTTCTTGATCAAAGTGATTTATTTATTTATTGCAGACTGTATAAATACAAATAATATAAATATAAAATATACATTATTCCGCTGAGGACTTAATCCTGTTCGCGGGCCTGTCTATCATTCATACTTTTTCATAGCATACAAGATTGTTTATATAGCTCATATAATATAAAAGAAAAGACGTGATCATTTGGAATATTAACTGAATTGAGTTTTTCATTCAGAACGCACAAATGCTTTTATCCATCAAATTTAAATATTTGATTATATACAAAGTCAATGTTTTCCAGGAGTGAGGATCTTTTAATTGGGCCCAGAAGACCTAGAGGAATGCAAGAACTCTTGCCGGAGACTTGTCACTCGATTTGAATGAAGCGCGCTACGCGCACAGTGTTGCCGAGTTGGGCGTTACCGGCCCGTCCCTGTAGAAAGCGCGCGAATGTCTCTCTTTGGAGTGATTTAGGCTTACAATTTTGCGTATTTCTCCTATTTGAGACGGTAGATGTCCTTCAAATTGCGCATGTTGATTCTTCGAGATGCTAGCTACCTAAGGAAGAGTTTTTTAAGACATTTTCAACAGCTAGTTTTCCCACAATTTTAAAATTTCTGGTCGGCTCAGTCGGGTCGCCATAAGAGCCCATGTTAAAACGACAAACTTTACGGTCTCATTTATCAAAAACTAGACGGTGAAACAGTTTTAAATTTTACCAGAACATAGACGAACCTCTCATCTTTCGATTAGTACAATAAAAAAGGCATGTTAAACATAACACGTATCTCGCTCTAACCACCTTAATATACGATATAGCAACAATCACTTCGTCATTTGATGAAAATGTCGGGGGCACGAAAATTCAAATATCTTAATGACTTCCGAAATTGCAAGTATCCCCTTTCCCATTTGCATTAATCATAACCATATTAGGAATGGTACTAACAGAATCCTGCCGTGTGTGCGAAGTAACAGCTAAAAATAACATTAAATAAGAACTTTACAACAAATTTTCTTGATCATATTGTAGTGGTGATTTCAAAGCTTTTCCTCCCTGTGCTATAGAAAAGGTAGAAAGGGAATAAATTAAAAACTATATTTATGAAGATCAAGTATTGTACGTACATAAATTTTGGTTTACATTTTATGACGGCCATTTCATAAATTCTATGTAGACATCAAATGTGATTTTTTATAGAAATATTAGTTGTTTGTTGATCTGCAATGGTTACCGTTTATTTTTATTGTTGTTCGTGTGATATAACTTGTATGTAATGGCAGTATGCATGGCAGTATAACGATTTTACAACCGACCGCCAACAAAACGCTTCATAAGTAAGAAGTATTTTTGGTGAAATATTAGTTTCACGACTAAATGTTGGGATTGCTTTGATAAAGATTTCCCGTTGTATCCATTAATTTATTAATTCATGAGCCCCTCTACAGCAAAGATAGTCGTCCCACATGAAAAATAAAATGTTCTACAAACAGCGGAAATGAGCTAAATAGCTGGGCGAGTTAATATTAATATAGCGAAAATAAAAGAGAAAGACGGTTTGCAATACCTCGGTTCTTCTGGAATAATTACTTCTCCGCGATCACGTATTCTTGGAGCAGCAGGGCGAGCGCTGGCTGGACGAGCTGTTCTTGGGCGAGCAGATGTAATTCTCTGAGCACTTGAAGTTTCGGGCATGTCACTGGAATTGAACAAGCTTTACAAGTAACAAATAATAATAATAATAATAATAATAATAATAATAATAATAATAATAATAATAATAATAATAATAATAATAATAATAATAATAATAACATAATAATTTACTTTTATTACAAATTTTCTCAATATTTGCAGTTAATGTCAAAATATATTAAACCCTTCATATTAACCAGGAAAATAACATTTTATTTTAGCCCTATTTATTAATGTATAATTAAGATTTAATTGTGAAATGAAGTAAAAGGAAATCATTTTTTAACAATAACAAAACTGGGCCTGAAAACCTGAGCGTTCGTGATTATCTCAAGGTGTCAACGCTTCCTCAGTTCGCCGAAGGAGGGGTCGGGGAGGGAAGAAACGGTCCTACGCCTACGGCCGGCGCATACGTTGACAGCCTCTCCATGTGCGAAATACAAAGACAGGCTTAGGTCATCTCTCAGGTCAGATGGGAGATAGCTCGATGAAGGACACTACGAAAAGGTTCTCTTCAATGTAATCAATAATTATTATTTCATATTTCAACTTTTCCGAAGTTTAAATTAAGGGAGGTTTTCAATACATACAACGTATGCAAAACGTAAACGCTCGAACACAAAACATTTACAATAATAAGAATAGAATTTAATACAGTTGTTTTATATATATATATATATATATATATATATATATATATATATATATACAAAATAATAATTTAAACAATAAATAACAATTATGAAATGATATTTGATTAATAAACATTTTGTGAGATATTATTAACTAAAGTAACCTATTTTTTCAACATGTATGGATGGTAAGCTATATTTCTTCATTGAAAATACCGGTATAATACCGGTATAACCTTTATGGACGTCCATACCGGTATAGACGTCCCATAGAGGTATTTTACCGGTATAAAAGAATAAAGGTATTTGAAAAAGGTATGGAAAAATACCGGTATTATACCGGTATTTTTTACCGGTATTCAATACCTTTTCGGTCCCTGGTACCAGCATTGTACAATCTTTTATTATAATAATTTGATGTACCACCATACTCTGCGTTGCCAATTACAATGCGGGATGGATATTTGGGAAGTTATTCTGAGAATTTAATTGTTGGAAAATGTCATGGACAGTACCTGACTATGACTTACGTGCCCTAGGCTGTCAAATGTTTTAGCGCCCTTTTTTTAATTTGCTTTTTCGACAAAAGTTATTTATAATATTTTGAATTAAAAACTGTTGTTTGATATTTGTAACCAATGCAAATATTGTATACGTATAAATAATTTATTATATATTTGCATTTTTATATAAAATCAAGCATTTTTAGATCAATAAATTAAAAATATAAGGTAATTATAAAATAATTTCCACATTTGAGTATTATTTATATTTTATAACAAAACTTATTGGATATTAATGCCAAAATAGCATTTAGGCATACGTATGAAATACGTTGCCTAATAAATATAATATGTGTGCGTTGTCATACGGAATCGCGTGTTCTCGCTTTAGTCTCGGCAAATTTCTTAAGTGTCTTCAAACTACGCGTCCCAAAATGTCGTTTTCTATGTATAACAGAGATAATGCTTTCAATGTGTCTTGTTTAAGACTCAATCTTAGATATTTCTTTTCGCGCTTGAAAACAGAGAAAGATAGTTCGCCATTTGCTTTACTCACAGGCATCATTAGAGTCTTAAAATAATATAATTTGGAAATATGTCTTGTATCGGCAATTTCTTTAATAAAGAATACCCTCCAAATTACCATTTTCTAAACCCTTTTTTACGGATGTGGTCCTATATTTCCATACCGAATGAGATCGCCAGCCATAAACTGATCAAATTTGGATATCAACTCAATGTAACCTAAGAATTTTTCATTTTGTAACCAATAATCTCATTGTTACCGAAAAAGACAATCCTCTTGATGCTAAAAATTTCACTGTGTTTACAGTTCTTTTCAGGACATTTTTCGAATGTTCCACTTTATTTTCGTGCTGTTTCACAAGCTCTAAATCCACTCATTCTATAATTGCAGACATGCATACAACTTTTCTTACGCAATCTGGATGTTAGGAACTGTTATCGTTGAGAAATGCTGTTGGTTTTTTTCCAGTCGTTAAGCTCTGTTGTAGCGAGCAAAGTAGTAGTCAGTAGTAGTTCTACCATATAGCTTGCAAGGAGCTCAAAAGACATGTCCTGTAGATGGCGAATGTACTGACCCTAACCTTTTTACAACTACACCATTTGCCATTGTTTTTGAGAAGCATGATTATGATAAATATAGACTTTGATCTGCTTGATTTTGCTTCAATCCATCTATGGACACCATTTCTCTAAAACCAGTATCATGGTTCCACTGTACTGAATCGTTTCGAGCTATATTTTATTAATTAACACTTTCTTTCGATACAAATATGGGGTGAAAATTCTATAAAAACATTGAAAAGTTCTCCTTATGAAATTTTGCATCCGCTGAAATTCGTCCGCCCCAACAAATTGCGCGCCCCAGGCAGCAGCCTACTAGGCCTGTTCGGCAATCTGGCACTGGTCATGGATGAGAGAGAGATGAGATAAAATTAGCTGGCTCTATTTACTTAACACTAAGGTTACAATAGAATGGAATATTCAACTTCATTAAAGTCCAGAAGTATGTACTCGTATTTACAGTCAAGCATAGGGTACCGCGAGTGGTGACTCAGGGCATGAACTGATGTCACAGCAGTGCCTCTGACCGGGAGGTCCTACGTTCGCGTCCCGACGGTGGCAGGATTTTCGATACTAGCTTGTCAGCTAGGTCGAATTCAGTCGCTGTCCGGAGGAGAATTCTAGCGGCAGGTTGCTCTAATCGGTAGTTTTCCGTGGTTTCTCCGATTAACACCAGGCGAATACCAGAGCCGTACCCTAGCAAACTGGCTAGGGACCGCCGGCGATCTTTCCTTCCTCTTCCTGGTCCCATCCTCACACACACACACACACACACACACACTAACATGCACTATCCTACCTTACACGCCGGGTAACCGGATCACAGCCAGGAAGCCAGGAAGATCACAGCCACCTCCCGAGAAGAAAAGCACTTCACTTACGGGACTAATGATCTTGGCAGTTGACACTCCCGGAATCACGAACAATCAATCAATTAATCATTGCATAAGATAATGTTTTCGTAGTTGCGAATGCATTCATTATGCGATATATTCTGGTTCTGGATGTTCAATTTACATCTGAATTGATCCGTGCTTGTCTGTATGATGTGCTACCGAACATGAGAGCAGTTAAAAATAATGTGAGAAAAAATGTGATGTTGTGGTTCCTACTTTCTGTTACATAATGTGTTATGCCTAAATTTAGTTAAATTAAATAAAACCAATTAACACGAATGGAAAGTATGATTAATTTATAAGTACTTCTCACTTCAAATTATATACGTATAAAATGAAATTAGTACAGTCGAAAAAGATTACTATAAAGAATATGATCATTTATAATATACATTAATTTAATTATATTTATTGTAAATATGATTTTTAATTATTATATATAAATTAATAAACAAAAATTAATTAATCAATTTGCAACGCGTTCCGGTACTTAGCATTTTCGAAATCGAGGGCTAGTAAATAATAAAAACCAAATGGAACATTACAACTATATTGACGGTGAATTAGTTTACTACTTCTAATTAATATTTTATAAATGTTGTAGAGCTGGTCAGTATCTATCTGAGAATTTAGTAAATTTGTTTTCTTCTATATAAAAAAACATTTCTGAAGAAAATTTTTAAAGTAAATATTTATCATCTATCCAAAATCTGATATTATTTTGTAATGGTGGATCACTGAAGAGTGTAAAAATATTTGGACCAATACCAGTGTTTTACTCTTTAGATACTCTTTATAATTCAAACTACTGTGTAATGTAATCCATGATGTAATGTTATTAGTGCAATTATAATTCTTAAAAATAATTTGATTATCTGTTAGAATTTATTCTTAATTATTAATATTAACAGTGAGTTTTTTATGCTAAAATGAAATGCTATTTCAGATATTAATATTTTTTTCATTCTTTTCTTGATTATTTTTTTTCCACAAAAATACTGGTTAGTGGAAATTCTAAGCAAAGTTACAACAATAGCTTTATTATCTGGTAAGTTGTTCTTATTGTATGTCTTACTACTAGGTTTTAAAGCCCTTTTTAATGATCTTACTTAACTTGCTTCATAAGTCTGATGTTAACAATCATTCTCAGAAATTCGGTATGAATTCTTTAAAAGCAATATCTTTTTTTTTTATTAAACCAATTAATTTTATTACAATTTTAAAAATTATTTTTCTGTTAATGCTTTGTAGATAACTCTTTGCTTTGTTATTTACTAGTGAATTCAATGATAATGTTATAATTATTTGAGGTTGAGGGGTAACATAATTTTATTAATACACCCATTGATACTGTTTCCATATCTTATTATTGATAATTTTTTAACATAAGTTTATTAATACAATTTTAAGACAGGAATTCCTTGAGTGTGTGTAAGAACCTATTTCAGAAAATCTCCATGGAACTTAGGAGATACAAGAAATATATCTTTATGTCCCAAATTAAATCTATTTGAATTTATATCTTATTTATATTTTTTCTATTATATTTGAATCTGATTATTGTGTAATACATTCTTCTATTTTAAGTTAAAGTGAACAATATTTTTTCACCACTTTCCATTTGTAATTTAATAATATTTACAAACCAAAATACCAGTATTAGTAATTATTACATACAAATGTCATTCTAACCTATTCCAGAGCATGATATATTTACAAATTATGTTTATAAAAAGAACTATTTTATGATACATTTAGTTATATATACATAAGTTATATATACATAATATATATACATATACATTACTCCTGAATTTCATGACATAAAACTACTTCATACAAATGACAAGGGGGGAAATACCAATTAAATCATAACAGTAATAACACCTAACCTCATTCTTAAAGAAGAATCATCAAACACTAGCACATAACTTTTTTATGTACAAATTAATTGTATTGTTATTAAAATGATTTTAGATTTAATATTTATGAGTATTTCAGTGGACCTTCAGGTATTCTATTAACATAGTGTGGATTTTACACAGACAACAATTAACAATTTCTTAATAAAAACACTTAAATATAAAAACAATATAAATAAATGATAATTAAAACAAACTTAACTTGTAATAGAAAAACAGATAAAATGTGTTCACACACAAATAACAGACAATCATATCTCATAACATGCGAAAAATGTAAAATTACATTATAGTTGTAAGAGGAATTATGTAACAAACACTGTATTATATGTATTGCCATGTATTCTATTAACATGCAGTGTGTAGATTTTATCTCGTGCAACATTTAACAATTTCTTTATAAATAACACTTAAATCCTAAACAATGTAAATAAATCATAATTAAAACAAAAGTAATCTCTTTCTCTGTTGCAAATTAATTATGTCTTCACACAAACAACAGATAAATATAATATCTCATTCCAAGAGAACGATGTGAAATTACATTACAGTTAAAAGCGGAATGTATTTAACAACGTGTGATATTCTTTGATTCAATCATTTGTAATAATACATACTTGGCTTGCATTTTGAACTAAATGCTATGATTCCTTCTAATTCGTCCTCGCTAACATTATCATTACAATCAATGTCCGAGGTATAATACCAAGACCACTGAACTGTTTCGGAAACCCTTCTTTCATATTCTTTTCGATTTTTCACGAAGAGCGAAGCTGCCTCGCCGTTTACCGCAAAATCTGGGTTAGGTTCATTCAACGTTGATTGAATGGCCACCAATAAAGAAGCCACGTCGTACAACGGACTCCAACTGTTGTCTAACATATCAATAAAGATGTCTCCTTTGTCATTTATATTAGGATGGAACATCTTCGAAACAAATCTAACTTTCGGTGGTTTCATAGGGTATTCCTCCGAGAATCTCAATCGAATTTTGAAGGTACCATCTTCATATGGTGTGTCTGGAGGTCCAAAAATCACGCCTCTCCAAACCAAAAAGTTTCTAGTTTTGGGCGCAGCACAAACTCCTAAATTAAAATCTTGTTTAATTCTGTCAAAATCTATAATTAAACGTTTCATTGCCGGATGGTCCATTGCTATAAAAAGCTTTTCAAAGCTTCTCACTTAAACGAGTATTTAAAGTATCGGTCCTATTGCACTCAGCAAACACCAGTAATTCTGTAAATTTAAAGTAGAAAAATATCACTTGATTGTTTTACAAGTATTGTACTCGAACTAACCAATTATTAGAAGAGAAATGAAACTTACGCGTATTTGTGCCCAGATCCTCTATCTCCAACTACTCACGATTTAAGAACAACTGCCAGGCTACACAAGAATTTCGAGACAAGTGCAAACGAGAAAGACTTCTAGTATCCAGATTCCAATGACATTGTTGAAAAGTGTTTTAAAAATGTTTTAACATGCGGACCAGATAAAAGACGAGCTATGTTGACAACTTTTGAAAAACATCACTGTTATATGAAAACCTGTATTTATACTCGATTTAGGGTAGTTTCGTTTCGTTTTGTGGTGGCATAACTCGTTGCCAGCCGTCACACAATTATATTGTATATATTGCATTTAGGTGGTGACTTTTTTTCATTTTAAGTTTGGATCGAAAAAGTTATTACGTCCGTAGATTCCGCCAACATTCAAGCCATATCATTCATGTGGATTGTGCTGTGATACGTTTTTTAAGTTGAGATATATTTGGCGGCGGTTTGCTTTGTGTCATATCATATAGCTGCATTTAGTAAATTGAAGGGGTGCCCGGAATAAGGATGTAACCAACAAAATTGGTGAAGTAGGAATACAAATCTAATAAAAGTGTAATATCAATGCTCTACATCGTGTCGCACTCTATTTTCCGATTCGAGTAATAAGTTCTCTATTTATTAATAGTTGAACATCACATTCTGTGGAAATCAGTCAAGATGGCCGAATCAGTCAAGATGGTTGAGTGTGCAGGTTATTTTATTTATTTATTTATTAACAAGTAGCCTGCGGCTAATAAATATACAATATCCAACAAAATATAGCAGCTTTATGCTTCTTAAATTTTAACTTTAATAACAATAAAAATCCTTAAGATTTAACCAAAATAGAACAAGTGATAATATACTTATACAAATACCCATTCAATAATAGAGTATACAAACAAACAAAAGTTCTATCTCAGGTACTAAAGGATCATCGTTTGGAGTGCTAAAGCACATTCATAAAGGCGGAAGGCCTAAAATAAATGTAGATAGATGGAGGGACATAAAAAGAAAATGCCTCAAAAATTATGGTGAAGAATATACCACGAGAAAAGGTGCTATAAAACTAGCAAAATAACCTTCTACTGAGGTAAGTGGAATGAAGGTGTAACATATCTAACTATGAATAGCGAAAGTATTAGCAATAAACAATAGCGAAAAAGGGAATATTACTTTACTAATACTTCTTAATTTAATTTATAGAGCATTACTTGTAAATGCAAATATGAAGGTTGCAAATTGGACTCTGATCAGGATCAACGTCTCTTTACACAGTATTATTTAATGAACCATAATGAACAATCATTGTTCCTAACAAAAAAAAAATGCATAAAAATATGTGATATTAACCAAGGAAAGTATTTCTCATAGGCAGCATGGTTGTAAATATTTTCTGAACATTGGAGTGCAGGTGTGTTTAAAGATGCTTGTACAAATATTTGGTCCGACACCCAAACACATTCCAGTGCTACAGGCAAAAATAAAGAACGGTGCTTCTGTCATCTTAATCTTAGTCGTCCTTTAAGTACAGCAACAGATGGCGTTGATTCCATTGTGCAGCATATTGAGTCTTTTCCCATTCCATGGAGCCACTACAGCAGAACCTAGAGTACCAAGAAATATCTTCCATCGAATTTAAATATACAGATAATGTACATGTTCAAAGAAAAATACCCTGACATTCATATCTCTTTTCATAAATACAGGATATTTTTAGGGAAAGGTTTAATTTTTCATTTGATGTACCTTGCTCTGGCACATTTTAGAATTGTGATAGATACTACGTGCAACTTATAAATGCAGGAAATGAAGAAACTGACAAGATTATGTTGGAAACAACAATGCCACAAGAAAGCTGAGCAAGCTTATGCAGCACTGAAAGATGACGCAGAACTTGCCAAGAGAAACAATAATATTGGTATTATTATGCATTTATGAATATAGGCCCCCAGAGATTTTTAAATTATAGAAGCATTGTGGCTTAAAATTTCAGATGATTTGTTATCTGTGTATGTGAAGAAATCACATAATATTTTATAACCATGGATTCTCTAAAAAAGAAGCACTCTGCAACTGGACCTGTTATACATGACTCTCTTACAATTTCATATGAGGGTCCATTACAAATTTTTGTTGAAAAAAGGAAGAAAGATCAACACACGTGAGACTATATTCCTAACACTGAACACCATCAATTCTATTTAATTTGTAATTTTAAAAAAATGTATGGATCACTGTTTATGGAGACGAAAGTATGAGTATAAGCATTTAAGTTAATTTTTTTTTTATTTATCTTAATTATGTTGAGGAGAACTATCATAAATTCACTTTGAAATGAGCAAAAATCGATTAAACTTTGCGAACAATGATGATGCATCCTTTTTCCATTGTGACTGTTACACAAACTGGAGTGGACACATACAAATAATCATGAAATATATCTTTGACCCCGATGAATAAGCTATTAAGTCAAAAAAACTTAATTTTACTGCAGAGCAAAAAACAACTTTAAACTAATGCTGTAAATCAGGGATTAATGATATTCAGAGAAAACCTACACACTAATAGTTTCATTTTAATATCACCTTCATTTGAATATCATTAATCCTTGATTTACTTCAGTTGAAAGTTGTTTTTTGCTCCCCTGTAAAACTAAGGGTTTATGACTTATCAGCTTATTCACCGGAATCAAAGATATAGTCAATGAATAAAGTTGTATTCTCACTTATGACCATGGCTTCACGGATGTATTGTAAAAAATATATCGTGCCAACATTTTTTTCTTTCTGCTGTAAAATTTGGTATTGTTAGTTACATCCTTTTTCCGGGCACCTTTTGAATTTAGCATGAGGCATTTCTGAAGAATAGCCTATATAGTGGATTATTGATCCTTTAATTAGCCTATAGACAGTCAAAGACAGGAATCATATGTTTATTACATTATGCCCTTGTATTGACGATAAGTATTACTTATTGTATTATATTACTTTCCTTTTATACATTGTTCACTTATTGCAATTCTTATAATTATACAAGTGCAAAATATAATAAACTTACTATGCCCATCTTTCTCTATAATTAAAAGATACAATAACCCATTAAGTTTAAAAACAGATGGTCTCGAGCAAAACTTTATTTAATCAAAGAATTGCCTATTGTTTTCATCAGTTATCATAATGAATCTTGTTGAAACAGTTTTAGTAGTACAAGTTAGTTATTTCACTTTAGTATTTTTTTGGTGTTAAATTAGTTCTTAATATTTTGCCATTGAGGATAATGTGAATACAAAGTTCCCTTCAAAAGGGATTTGTAAATTTATTTGTGTATTATGGAATGAATCATTGAAAGGATTCAACGTCACGCTCACATGTTTGATTATGTGAATGGCAAAATCGTTACAGGCATGATTATTTTTCTTCTTTTATATGTGATCTTTTAAAACTGACAAATGGAATTTTCATAATTAAAATAGTTACAGACATTTTATTCAATATTAAACTATTAATTATCTTTACTCGTGTAGTAGTAGTAAATCCAATTTTCTTTTTTAAAGTTATTGTATGTTTCCAGGTGAGGATGAAGTCAGTCAAAAACATTGACAACAGACCAACTGCCCATCCCAAAAAGAAGTGGCCAGTCACTGATATTGACAATTTCACAAAGGATGGAATTGTCAATGAATAAATGGCAGATTCAGTGCAGGTTACCAATTAGAATTTATAATTATTTTGTTCAGGCAAGTTTTGTTGACACAATTTTATATGCTAATGGTTTCCTTTAGTCATAAATTGAATTTGATTTTGTAATACCCAAAATGTAGTAAGTTTTTTGTCTCTTGGCATTAGTTTTTACTTGTTCAAAAGATTAATTTCTCATACAGAGGGGATCATATTTATTCAATATGTTTGATTTCTACTATTATTATTACTTCCAAATCATTCTTGTAATTCTTAGTTTTTTACATAAATACTTGACTAGTATATCAACTTGTAAAGATAATGGTCATTTTAATATTATTTCGGTTTTTTGTAGCCTGTTTTTAACATTATTCTTATCTGCCAATTTTACTGGTTTTGAGTAAGTGGCACACTCTCTCTCCCTAAAACTCACATGTGTTTTTAATTACTCTGTGACACTAATTTTAATGCTGAAAGTAATCGTGGTTTCACCTACAATTTTTTTTAACAGTCCAAGTCAACGCTACAAGAGATTGTGTTTAACCAGTCCAATAAATATATTAATCTTGAAATGCTTCACTGCCTGTTGGGAATGTCCAGCACACATTTGTAATGAAAACAGGAGTATAATATAATCTTCCTTATTTGAATTATTTAACAAATCAATGAGCCGCTTTACAGTGTAAATTACTGCTTGATCAGGAAGTAGTTTATTGTAAAGTAGTTACAGTTACTGATAGTAGTAAAGTGCAATACCATTATACAGCTTTATATATTTACTGTGCAATTTATATTGATGGTGTACATTCCTGTTTCAGTAAATGACTTGTAAAAAATTCAAAATTTCGTCATTATTATACCTATCCCTATAACGTGTATCATACCACATTTAAATAGAGAGGAAACGTATATGAAGAGGAAGACTGTCTCTGGTAAGAACCAACAAATTTCTGAAGGCATTAATCTATTATTTTTTAAGAATTATTTACCTTTAAAGCTAATTAATAATTAAACAGCTCAAAAAAATGGATCTATTTACGTTGATATCAATATTGATATTGATATCCCTGAATCGCTAGGAACAATTGATTAGATCACTTAAAAATTATCTTATATAAATTTAATAAAGGGGTAGTGGAATAAGTTATGCAAATCTGCCCCCCAGGAAAAATAATGTAATGTTGAATATCGTAATTGAAGTTTAAAAAAAAAACAAACAAGTTTTTTGCCGGATTTAAAACAATTTACCCTGAGTTCTTAGTGCAAGTGAAAATGATGTGCTTTTTAACTCCTTATCCAAGTTTCAATTTTTTTAAATGTTACACCTATGAAAATTGACTTTAATTATCCTTGTGATTTTCTATAGATGAGAAAGACTGAGAAATTTGAGAATTTTTTTCTGGCATTTATGCCCTATTTGACCCATAGAGTCAACAAAAAAGAAGGGGAAAATAGAAAAAAAAAATTTTTTTCCTTCGTTTTTTTAGAATATCTCATTTTCTGATGCAGACCATAAAAAAGGCTAATACATATCGTAGCCTTGTAAATTCTCTACAGTTTCCCAAAATTTCGACCTTTTATCTTTTAATTTGCACCCAACAGTTCAATATAATTAAAATAGAAATTTAATAGTTTCTTATTTATTTTCTTAAAATTAGGTTTTGTTTTCTTAATTTTCGTAGTTTTTCTGTTTTATGTTTATTAGAAAATATAAATAATGAAAAAATGTAAGAATAATATTATAACCTATTGTAACTTGAATATTGAATGAATTATGTTTTTAACTAAAAATCCTTGGATTCAAATATCCTTGCATTTTGTCGATTACCAATTTATTAAATAATCCTTTTTTTTTACATTATTACAATATTTTTTATTTCAATGCAAACATAATCACTACATAAATGTAATAAATCGTAAGCATACTTCATATATTTCGAATAATTTATTCTCGGATTACTAGATCATTAGTGTGATTTGCGCCGTAGAACCTTACTAGCTTTGTCTGTACAATTATGTATTGTATCGTGAATGGCGCTTAACATTCGTCCGACATTTTCTAAATTTTATCTAATTAAATGCTCCAATGGAACACAGTTTTCACATTATAAGGTATTAATTAAGCATGTAATGTTTTTACGCATATTGCTGGATTAGAAAGATTTAAGGTAGAAGTGCCACAGCACACTGCACCGCAGCGCAGCGGTCACTTTCTTAATACACTTCCCTGAGAAATTCGCCTTTTGTCGGGCCTGGAAGCCTGAGAATTCAAGAATTGTCTGTCGGGAACTACACAAAGCTTCATATGAAAATAATATTTCCGAAACGAAACGTTTAAGGCAGCCCATACATCCGTATTTTGAACGGACAAGTTTGTATTTTGACTGTAGTGACCGTGTCCATGTCCGTACAGTCCTTCAAAGAAAACCCCGAAATGTCGTTTTTTTGTTCATAATTAATGCTGGAACAAAATTTGATTGTTGCATGTCTTCACATCCAGGAGGTTCTGTAGGTTTTATACAATTTCATTGCGTCTCAACATTTTATTATTATATTATTAATCTACTGTACAGTCTCGTCGCAACGTCAGTTGCTCGTCAGTTGTCAAGAGGACCGCCAGGTAGCATCTCCGCGTACGCGCCTCTCTCTTACGCGCTCCTGCGTCACTACCCAGCGGCAAGAATTGGGAAGGAATTAGGAAAGGGATAGGTTTTAGGACACGTCACACGGGTTGGACTAGCCCTTGTGAAGCAGGCAAATTCAATTTGTCGGAACAAATTTCACGGGAATCGAACCCAGACCTTGGTGAAAGGCGAGTGACATTGCTCTGAGCCATGAGACAAACGAATTTCCTCGGGATGGTTATCCTGAGAGAAAAATAGACCCATCAGGCTGCGTGTTTCGTTGATTATTTTCGTGTGCGTGAAATTCGTGATTTAAGTTAAAATTAACCTAGACGTGTACTTGAGTGGGTGTGAGTCTTAAGTAGGCTATAAAAGGTCTTTTTCAATGAGCTAGAGATACACGAGCCAAACGGCTTTGTCACAGTGCTCTTAGCGTGATATTCTTGAAATATATCCGCCATGTTTCTAGGTGTCTTAGTGATTTGAACCGTGATTATCATGTCGCTTTATTAGCTCTGTCTTCAGTTTATTTCTGTATGTGGTAAAGTACTGACTCTAACACATCTCAACTGAATTCATGTTTTGATACCGAAAAATCGAATGATGGCACAACGTCTGCCTTTTCATCCGTCTCTACGTAGCGCCGAAACCGTTCGGACTATTAAAAATAAACCCTCTCCGATCAGGAAGTTAGTATAATTGTGAGTCAAGTTGAAGCTTTATATAAGGAAACAATTATCAACTTCATTACAATGTTGTAATCACTAGGATCTTGATTTTCGTCAGTGTATATTCATCAGTCGACCACCAATCGACCCTCTGAACATCATTGACCCCTTTAAAACTTCATCGACCCCCAGGGTATCAACTGATGTCACTGCAGTTCCTCTGACCCGAAGGTCCTAGGAGTCCCGACAATAGCTAGTATTCGACACTAGCTAGATAGGTGGAATTCAGTCGCTGTCTGGAGATGAATTCTAGAAGCCGGCTGCTCTGATTGTTTTTTCTCCGATCAACACCAGGCGAATGTCGGAGCAGTACCCTAACAAAGTGGTTACGGACCGCGCGCTATCTTTCCTTCCTCTTCCTTGTCCTTTCCTTACCCCTTACATACGCTCTCTTACTTACATGTACTACACCGCCACACTTGGGAGACCACTCGAGAGCTTACAGTTTGTCCAGGCAGGAACGGTGCTATGCTGGTGAGAGATTCTGGTTGGGGAAAATCCCTGCAAGTCGGCATAGGTCGGCGCCAGATCTTGACAAGCAACTGGGGGAAGATCCCTGCCACCTCCAAGATAAAAAAAATCATACACCACACTTACGGGACTAATGTGGCGATTCCTTGGGGGGTAGGCTCTGCCTTCCCCGATTAATGTATACTAGTTTAATACATTTTATAATATAATGAAATGCCCTACATTTTTAACTCCTGAAAATGTATTATGAACATTTTACTATCGAGGCATGAGTCATATTTCCATTTCAAGCATTTTTTTAATAGCCTGTGCGCCATACGATCTGTCTTGAGATTTGCGCTCGCTTGTGCCTCTCTGGGCAGGCACGCCTGACTTTTGCCTCGCTTCGCACCGATTTCTGAGCAAAGGCCCTGAGGTGCGCGTAGAACAGCATGCTGTGTCCATACTTGACGCATGCGCGTTGTGCGTAGGCCTGTAAACTCTACCTGTCCCCACGAACGACTCCGATTTCCACTCGCATACAAGCCGCGTAGCGCGTGTGTTTACTGTTTCGTTGACGAGTTAAGCAGAGAAAGTGATTATTATTAAGGAAATATTAATTTGTTAATTTAGTACTTGTTTGGTGCTGATTACTAGTGCCACTTGATTTTTTATATTTAAATCTGGTTTTACGTTAATATTATGACATACAGTAAATGAACTACTACGCACACCGTTCTAGTCTTAACGATGTAGAAAAGAGACCAATTAAGGACACCTACTCCTATGTTGAGTACGGTTACATCGTGCTGGCGAAAAAATGCAGGAATATTCAATCGATGGTATGATTTTATGCCTAAAGGTAGTGAAGTTCGTGCCACTGTTATTTACTTTTGGTCATGTCTGTTATTGTAATTTAAGGAGAATACTTGGAAAAGAGATGTGTATTTTGACGTAAAAAAATTATCAAAAGCTATACAAAAATATGAAGTGCCAATAGATCACATATGTACTTCAGTGAAATTTAAAGGCCTGTAAAAGTTTTGAATCTGATTTCTGAATTACTGTCAGAGAAACGCAAACTCGCAGCACTTTTTTAGAATCTGAATATCTTGAAATCACGTCTGCGCGTTCTTCAAGAAAATAATGCTTCGGAATGTAATGATATCAATGAGGCCTTTATTTGAATAATTGAATAAAGTTCAGATGCGGCAATGCCCCTATGCCCCCTCCCGGGATCCGCCGCTGTTCAGCAATGTTTTGCTTACCTTAACATTTGTTCACAAGCCGTCATTGGACTAATAACCAGGGCCGGCGACTGGTGATAAGTCCGAGTGGGTAGTTGACGCGGGTGGAGTCCCCTCCCCCTCCTACCACCGAAAATATTTATGAAGGGGGAAATTACAAAACATTTTTTTCGAATTGACATGCTTATCATTAAATAGTTATCACTTTTATTTTAAGTAACTTCAGCAGTTCATTTTTGCGATTAGAAACAGTGTTGTGCTTTGAATTTTTGATACAAACTCATTTAACAATTTTAAAAATATTTTGCAACTTAGTTGATCACATATTCGTTCGTTTCTGAAATTTGACATTATGGAATATTTCTCTCACCCCAAATTCCGAGTGGGTATTCTACTCACTCGGAATTTTTTGTGTAGGTATAGTTACCCACCATACCCACAATATCCGCCGGGCTGTGATCCTAGCAGATGACGCGACCAGAATTAATCAAAATTCGATGACGATCCTGTTGGGAACGTTTGTTCTGTAGGGTGTTTGAAACTCCGGAAAGCGCCATGGCGTGGTGGGAACGAAAAATATTAGCGTTAAAAATATGAGTCGTGTCCGCCTGAATATTATAAAATATCGAAAGTTTCAAAACAGTCATTTTTATGGTCGGGCGGATTAAAACAGAGCGCGCGGAGAGAAGCGGACGCCCGTGAATGCTTTTGATTTCTGTCGTTGGCAGGCAGATGGTGTTCGCGCACGAACGTATTTCCGTCTCGTTAATAGATGGCGCAGCAGAAGCACTGCGCGGCGGCCAGCACAAGCGCAAGGCAGCCGAAAACAAAATAACGTCGTTACCTCATTAGGGAGCAGCATCCGCATTAATGGTTCTACAATTAAAATTAAACAACAATTAAAGACTTGTGGGGATTTTGATGTCGTGTTTATTTCTTCTCAATTAAAGACTTGAAATAAAAAGGACGTAAATGCCATTTCTGTTAAATTTACGTATTTGCTGGAATAAGGATGAATGAATCAAGACCTATAACATAAATAAGAACCAATATCCAGAAGCATTTCTTGATAGTGTTACAGGGTGATTAAAAATGGCAGGAGTTGTACTAACTCGCGCAACTTTTCTTGAACGATGACCTTGCTTCCCCCTCCCTTGAGCAATAAACAGTTGAAGGCAAAAGCTCGCAACGAGCAATGATGACAACATTCCAAGCATTAAAACTTAGTTGGAGCGAAACATAAGCTATTCAGAGCTAGTTGCTTTCATTGTTGAGAACTTCTGTTCAGATTTCTTGCCATTATCTAAAGAAATGTCTGAGTCAGGTCCAGGACCTTCAAGGGAGTCACCTAAAACTCTTATCTACTGTCCCTGCTGTTGCCTACCCAGAACGATGACCTAGCCGCACACGTAGCAGGTTTGACTTTGATTTTCTAGAGGTTGGCATTACTGTAAATTCTCTAGTGGTCGACTTTGTAACTAATACCCCCACTCCGCCCGCATTTCTTCAATCTATCGTTCAAGAAAAGTTGCGCGAGTAGTATGTACCAATAAGTTTCACGAATATATAAACTCATTTTCCTCGAAAGTATGAAAATGGCACCAACGTCCTTTTTTATTTCAAGCCTTCAATTGATAATTCATTTTTAAAACTAGAAAGTTTCCATCAAGGCTTTTCGCCGAGGAGGCGATATCGGAAAGAGAATGAGAAATAAACTTGAAATCTCTTACAAAAATGTTGCGTGATATTTTCCCCAGAATATTATATTATGCATATTTTTCAAAATTCTTGCATTTCTTATGATGGAGTTTATTTATATAATTTCGAATGTTGTGTGGTATTGTTGTACAATACCAATTATACTTTATTTTTATACATAACATTATTTTATAAATAAATAGTCCGAAAAATAAATCATTTCATTGTAAAAAATAGTGTTATTATTGAACAATCTACTTAGAAATAGACTTCACCCCAGAAATTTTTCCGTTTCAATATCTTCACTGACTTTTCCATTTTACGGTTTTATATTTGTATTATTTTTCTTTGTTAAAAGTAGAATTAAAAACAAAATCTGATCTTGTAAAATGTAATGCAAGATTTTCTAATGTTTGTTAATTATAGTCATTATAGAGAAGTATTAAAGATAGGGAGAGAGGATAATTAAGAATTATCTAATATCAGTTATAAGAGGATTACTGCTGGTGAAGGAAGTTAGATTGGGACTATGGAGATAAATATTTTTGTTGTACACCGTAGAACAAAAGTAAATATTTATTTACAGAAAGATAAAGAGTTTTGCCAAGTAAATAATTTTATTACTTTCTATTTCATTACATCATATAAGACATATTTTGCTTGCAAAATGTAAGTAGTACATACTAGATCAATTACATGTTGAGTTATTGACAATTTGTAAGGAAAATGTGTTAAAATTTCAGAAGAAAATGTAACAACCATTTTACATTTCAAAGTGCAAGATCATATCACTTTGAGTTTAAATCACTGCACTTGTTCTATAAAATTACTTTGGATTTCAGTGCCAAATTTTTTGTATAATTTTATTTCAATGACTCCTGGAGAAATTCTTACAAAAATAGTTCTACTGTTTTAAGTTATGAAAATTAGCAACCCATAGTTATTATGGGTATGACACAATTAAAAAAAATATATTATGTAGATTATACCAATGGACACTTCAAAAAATAGAAAATTAATTTGACAGAGAATTCAGTCTGTTTATTTGATGATAATTGTGACATTGCATTAATGTATTTTAAGGCCCCTTCTAAGGTTTCCTTCATGGTATGTTCATCTTCTATATAATTTTTAATTGTTCTTATATTATGTATTTTGCCATTCACAAAACTCTGATATGTTAGGGTTGTAAAGTTGTAATATCAAAATTGTAACTTGGATTTCATAAAATGTTTTGTTAGGATTTTTAATTTCTTTGAAACAAATAATAAGCAACTGCATAAGTAAAGAATTAGAATGAAACACATTCCGATAGAAAGCCCATCAAATGTTTTTAATTAATATTTTGAGAATATACAATAGAAAAGGAGTAATGAATAAAAGGTATATTAGAAGATGTTCTAGTTAAATTTACTGTGGCTATACTTTTTTCTATCTTCTTACTTTCGATTTCATATCTTCGAAATAAGATTAATGTGAAATAGGAGAGTGGAAATTTGGCAAGAAAGCAAAATTACTTGTTTTTTAATAATTAATTAATTGATTGTTAGTGATGCCGGGCGCGTCAACAGCTATGTCACAACTCCCGTAAGTGTAGTGCATGATTTTCCTCGAAAGGTGGCGGTGATCCCCCCCCCGCTGGACGGTGATATTCGGCGCCGACGTACCGTGAGCTACTGGCGTTTTCCCAATCAGGTATCTTCTACTAGCGGGGCATCGCCCAAGCCGGGACAAGTTCTTAGCTCCCGACCGGTCTCCCGGCGTGTGTGGTAGTGTAGTGCATGTTAGTGTAAGTGCGTGTAAGTTAAGGTTAAGGGTGGGGTTAGGAAGAGGAAGGAAAGGTCGCGCGCGGTCCGTGGCCCTTTTGTTAGGGTACTGCTCCGGCATTCGCCTGGTGTTGATCGGAGAAACCACGGAAAACTACCGATCAGAGCAGCCGGCCTCTAGAATTCTCCTCCGGACAGCGACTGAATTCGACCTAGCTGACAAGCTAGTGTTGAAAATCCTGCCATTATCGGGACTTGAACCTAGGACCTCCCGGTCAGAGGCGCTGCAGTGACAGCAGTTGATGCCCTGAGGCACCTCTCCCGGTTTTTTAAAATAATTTCATCATAATTTGAAAAGGAACAAATTTCCTAAACTTAAATCGAAATCTTAAATACTTTAAATTTTCCAAACTTAAACTTAAACCGAAATCGTAAATAATCAAATTAGAAGAGACCGGAGCTAGTTGTGACATCGTGTTTACTGAAAAATAGAGAACCGCTCATGATATTGTTCTTGAACGTTTCTCAAACCTTTGACTCAGTGTTCTCTGTGAGGGGCTGCGGGAACCGCTTCTTGAACGTTTTGTGTTTTACACTTAGCGAAGTAAATATATATTTCGAATTGTTGCCTGAAATAAAAACGGAAATTTATATTAGAGTCCCTCGGGGCAAGTTGTGTGGTTTCTTAGGGGCATGTCGTGACAGTGTTACTACTTGCCCCCCGATATTGTTTGACTGTAATAATTTTAATTAAAAAGAATGTTGAGGAATTACAAAAGGCGAACTGAGAGAAAGCTTGTTTAGAAGACTGGGAAAAACGCCTTGGAAGTCGAATATGGAAGATATAGTTTAAGCTACTGAAATATTGAGTGTGAATCGACTGTCACTGTATTGATATGTAAAGAAGGGGGAAAAAATGCCTGATGCAGACGGGGTTCGTCAAATGGGTTGTAAAAAATCGCGTATGGAAAAAAGGTATGCAAGCTGGCAACCTGCTGTTGTGAATTTATTCTTCAAGGAATACACTGACTCCTTCAAGAACTTTAAATGTGTGAATGTGCTGTTCAATCGGCAAATATATTTTATGGTATAAGTTTTTCGGTATTACAAAGCTTAGCATGTTTTGATTTTGCTTTGCCGAACAAAAGTGCCAGAAAATTGGATAATGAAGACGTCTGCAAGTGTTGAGTGGATGACGAAGTGTATGCAGCGTCACTCCAAAATTTCTCGTCATGTTTCTGAAGCTACTAGTTTGAGTCGAAACACAAATTTCAATAAACACCATGTTGAGATTTTTTCAACAATTAAGTTGTTTTCTAAAAATATAGTTTCAATGCAAAAGTCATTTGGAACCCAGATTAAACGGCAGGAACAGTACAAGAGCCCATAAAATTACTAACAATAAAGGGTAGAAAAAGAGTGATTGGAATAACTTCAGCAGAAAGGGGCATTCATCTAATAATTGTTTTTGGAATTAACGCGGTAGGAAATGTATTCCTCCCAATATTTATATTTCTGTGTACATTTTTTGAAGAACACTTCATTCGGTCCAATAGGCTGTTGTGGCATTGCAAATCCTTGTGGATGAATTATAGGCCCCGCCTTGTTATTGTTTATGAAGCATTTTGTGTATAATTTGAAGTGGTCAAAAGTCTCTAGTTTTAGGGCAGTTGGGTAATCACGCCTCTCATCTTCTTAGAGACGTTTTGGATTTCTACAGCTTTTTGCCCATAGCTAGGTTTCTAAGCAAAGATCTGGATCTAATATATCGAAAAGAAGACAAAAACAAATCTGAGAGCTCAAAAACTGAAGTGTGTATGCCTTGTTTGTTTAGAACCGTTTCAAATATCAAAAGGTGGACAGTTTTACTTATAAGAAATGGCCTCATATGAACTGTACTAAAATACAGTATATTATTTTTGTATTCACTGCCATTTGGATGTTCAAAACAATGAATATTAAATAAAAGTTAGGGTATAAATGAATCAGCATTGTAGAGACTTGTTAAATTTCAATACAACCATATCCTACTTTTTTGTATGTGTCACAACGTGCCCCAGTCCCGTCACATCTTGCCCCTTAGAGGGGAAGGTTGTGACAAAATTCACTTCTGCATAAAACTCTTTATATATTATTTAGCCATTATGTATTTTAAATATATTTATATAGAAATTTAAACAAACAATCATTCTATTTGTTTAATTTATTTTAAGTTTTAAATTATGGTCCGTACACTTTCAAAAATTAAATAAATTAAAAATGTCACAACTAGCTTCAGTCTCCCCTATTTTACAAATATTACTTAATATCAATTATTGGTAACGTGTGCATGAATTTTCATATGATTTAAAGCAAAATTTTCAATTCCCTGTGCTATTAGCTTTGTGTCCTTACTTTTTGTTGCCAATCTCGTCTTCCTGAGATAATAATTTCGAAACTCTGTTCACTTGCCTCTCCCATGAACCATCACTTGAACCCTGGGATCAAGGAATCCAGGGCCTCTTACAAAGAAGCGGGCGGTCGATTCCTCGGGTTGGCGGCGGTGGAATGTCGCAAGGACTGCGTTGCGGAAATCCGCTCGAATTGCGTTTCTTATAACAGCGCACGTAATGCAAATGCACCAAACCACCGCAACGACACCCACCATGTGGACCAAGAGAGTGGGGATGGAATATTTTTGAAATAGAGAGGTTCCGAAATCTATCTCGTGTGGGCTTGCTACGACATCCGGGTAGGAAGTGGTGTTTCCCGCCTCGGTGGCCGGTCCGCCGGTGAGGTTGTCGTGGCGTTTTGTGTCTTCTGGGGCGACCGAAAAGAGTTTCCTCTCCGTCGGGGTGGGCCGAGTAGCTGTGTCTGGGTGCTGGCGTACTTCCATGAATTGCACGATGCCCAGCCCTATCTGCGGCTTGGTGAAGGCGATCTGATGGACCACAAGTTGCATCAAAATGAGGCGGAGAAACATCCTGAAACAAGATTTTAAATTTCAGTGCTGTATTCCCTTATGGATGAAGAAGTTTGTGATTTTTTTGAACAAATATTTTAATCGCGTTTTATAAAACAATTTTTTACTTTCTCGCCTTACGAAGTTCTTCCTAAGAAGAGAAAGTTATGTAATCGTGCACAGGAAAACGGCGATTTTTTTATAGAGAATTGTGATTGACTAGTGCTTAATACCATCGGGTTAAAAAATAGAAATTAGTTTTGGCTTTCACGTCTTCGATATCGTAGTTTATACATAACATGTAACTCGTATAACATGTAATCGTTAACTCATTGCCTCCCTTCCCTTCCCACCCTTTCCGTTACTTCCCCTCCCTTATACGCGTATATCTTGCACATCAGTTTTGCTTTCTCTCTCTCTCTCACTCTCTTTCCTGCCTCAAAACACATTTGAATTGATTATGATAAAAATATCAGATGTGTCAGAATAAAGTTTGAATGAGAAATTAAGTAAAAATCTTAAGCTGATAAGTTTATCGAGAAAAAATTATGAGAATTGTTGAAGAGTACAGTTTGGTTCTATCAAACAACATTTTGTGCATTCTAAGTAGATAATTGTTTCGTTATGAACTCTATTTCGCTCGAAGTGCCCACAATGAAATTTCTGCGAAGACCAATTCAATTCTTTTTGTTGGTTTCCTCCATGTTTCTTGTTTATATTAAATATTCCTTTTGGATCGATTCTTATTCAACACCACTTCTTCAAACTTGTAGCATGAAATAGGGAAATTATGGCCGAAGTCAGAAGATTAAGATGCGAAATTTTGTTGAAAGTCCTATTGCATGCTGAAGCAATTGAACGTTACAAAAAGTGAGCTGATAGTGTCAGCGATCAGTGTAAAAGTTTAACAATTGCTATAATACATTTCTAAAAAAGATCATCGTATTGTTTGTTACCTTTACTACGTATTAAAATGAAGGGTTAGTAAGAGTATAAGCCAGATAAAAATAAGAGTATAAACGTCCCTCTATTCGTAAAGATTAATATCTCGATTTGGGTGGATATGTGCCTTACCTTGATGCTACTCGTTTTGTTCATATTTATTCATTGAAAGGCTTGGGACAGAAACATAATGAGATTCACTTCTATAAAAATCAAGCTATTCATGTTTACATTAGCGGAAGGCTTGTTGCTGGCGTGGCATATCTTGTCATTGTGCCCCAAGTTATTCAAATATACAGGATGAGTCACGGAACTCTAGCACTTCCTGTAACTTTTGAACGGTTCAAGTTATTGCAATTCAGTTTTCACGGAAGTAGATGAGGGAATGGGACTAATTGACACGTATTTATTTATATTCTACCACTTTTATTTTACGAGATATTTGAGGTAACTTTGTTTTTTCAAATGAAATTATACATATTTTTTCAGTATATCATGACGAGCGCAAAAAGACGTATTCTATGATGTACATATTGTCATATGTTAGATAAGCATTTTTTGAGTAATTTTTATTTTTTTGCGACTCATAATACATTATATTGCGACTCATAAAATATATACATTCAAAATATCCGTTAAACATGAGCCGCAAAAAGTGAAAATTACTAAAAAAATTCTTATCTAACATACGACAATATGTACATCATAGAATACGTCTTTTTACGCTCGTCATGATAGACTGAAAAAATACGTATTGTTCCATTTGAAAAAACAAAGTGACCTCAAATATCTCTTAAAATACAAGTTATAAAATATAAATAAATACACGTATTAATTAGCCCCATTCCCTCATGCACTTCCGTGAAAACTGCATTGCAATAACTTGCATTGTTCAAAAGTTACAGGTGCTAGAGTTACGTGACTCACTCTATTTGCGAACGTTCAGCAAAATCTGTTGTATTAAGGAGAAATGTTGCTTAATCATGACTCATTCAGTGTCGTTCAGTAGAATCTGGCGAGGATTTCATAATCTCTCAATCGCTAGCGAAGCGTGCGTTTTCATTTCAACATGACGTAGCATGAAAAAACACTGGCTAAGAGGCACAGAAACGGAGGATGATATTGAAGTGTAAACCCATTCTCTTCCCATTATTTCAAGGTAGAATGCCAGATTACTAGCAGTACTTGACTTAGTGTAGGGATCACAGAATTTTGAAAATGTGCACACAATTCACTTTTCCCCATAGCACGTCATACGCAGTTTTAACTGTTTTTTTTTTGACGTAAAATAAATAAATAAAAGTACGTGGCGTGAATGTCTTAAGCCTTGGCTCTAATTTGTGGATATTTAATTTTTCTTCTTTTTTTGGGAAGATTTCTATTTCCATATATCTCTACCTAGAGAAGGTACGGTCACTATAAAATTAATAACGCAATACGGATTTTCAGAAGAAAATGGGAAATGTTGTATCGTTTAGTTGCGGCTTTCCGAAAATATGCACGTAATATGTGGTAGTAGCGCTCATTGCACGGGGTCACTATCATTCCAGAACAAAAATCCCTTTTACCTTTTAAACGAACTGAAGAGACGAAGAGAAACCCGCAATCTGAAGCTTCCTCCTCACAAGTCACGTCCAATTTTTGCATAAAAGTCTCACACAGATTTTGACTTAAAATATAAATAAAAATGGACAAGCAAGCACCAACTGATCATGTAATGCGGTTATCTACTAAACGCCAGAGCCCTTTCCGTGTATTGTTGGTATTCGCAGCTCAGTCATTTTACCTTGTTCGAGTAATAAATGAGACGTGAGACCTCTCCAGGCGCACACACTCGCGCATTCACACACATACGCACATATTCACACACTATACAAACTACACTCACGGCACACTCATATTTGCACACACGTTCACACACATAAGCACACATTCACGTACTATAAGAACTACACTCACGGCTCACACCCATATTTACAAACATTCGCGCACGCACACACACACACACACACACACACACACACACACACACACATAACACTCGCTTTGTATTTATTTCAGATGCGTCAACTACTGAGGTCATTAGACTCGTAATAGTGCAGGGCCCGTAATATTCCAGAAGGTAGTGGTGGCGTTCCTCTCCTGCTGAAATTTGAGATCCGGCATCCACCTACACGTCACTTTGCTGGAGGTTTTCACTAGCGACGCGCCGCCTCAGCCCGGACAAGCTCTAACACATTTAATCTCCCGACACCCGACATGTGTGGTCGTGTAAAGTGTGCACATGTGTGTATGTATGTATGTGTGTATGCATGTATGTATGTATGTATGTACGTATGTATGTGTGTGTGGAGAGAGAGAGAGAGGGAGGGAGGTGTGAGGGTTCAAGAATTATGAAGGAAAGATTGCACAATCTGTGACCCGTTTGTTAGAGGACTGTTCTGGTATTCGCGTGGTATTGATGACAGAAACCAGAGATCAGAGCAGCCTGCTCCAAACCGTGGATAAATGCGACCCAGCTGTGTTGCTAGTGTCGGAAATCCGCAGCCCTGGGATCTCGAAGTATAGATTCTCCACACCGACGATGGTACAGATGGATGTCGCTGCTGAGCTCATTGCAGCTTCAACTCGCACGATTTATGATTCATTGCACTGAGATAGCGTGAGATGGAAGGGGGTATTACGTCTGCAGAAGTATCAAATTAAATCCTAAGTTCGTTTTCCAATAAAAATACGTTTTTTCTTACTTGCGAAAGAAAATTTGTAGTTATCAAATGTTGCCAATCACACTCAGTGGTATTATTACTTCTAATTCAACATTCGTAATAAAAGAGAGAGGTAGGAATTCTGGAGCTCAAATAAACTGCGCAAATTATTCTTCGCCATACTTCACATGCAGTATTTATTATTTTTTTTATTAAATTAAATTCAACGTTTGGACTTAACCTGGGGCCGTTTACGTGTCTTGAGTGAATGAATTGAATACTTAGGCATCCTTATTCGCTTAGGATGTTTTATTTATTTTAGCTTAGTTTTGATTTGCACTTGCGAATTTTCACATAGCTGCTTTTGATTTGTTCACGTAAGGAATGATAAGTTTGGTAAAATGAGAAAGGGAAATAGAAAATTTAAAACGATTGCGAATCTTCAAAACAATAAAAAAATGAGTTTAGCAACTCACTTGCCCAGAACTCGTTTTACCACGAGCCTGTATCTTAAATGAGAAGGAGAATACGCATTCGCCAAACACGTTTGTGTTTACCCCCTTTGCATATCCCAAACGGGTATGAGCTCTTAATTCTGCCCACATATTGCACCGAGCTCTGATGTAGGGCAGTGCTGCATGTTCAGATGTCTCGGCGCCCTGGCGTACCATAAGGGAGAGTGAGCAAGACAGTACTGCCTTCCCTGCTGGCCTCTTAATGCGCAAAATGACTATGGTAGGAGGGTTAATACTGTGCAACCATTATTTAGACAAATTCATCCCTCGGTATTTCGCACTTGGGGGTCGAGAGGTTAAAGCGAGAGGAAGACTAACAAGGGAAAGTACATGCGAGTGCTGTGGTGTTTGGGGACATTTAAGATATTATACGTCAAATTTCTAGTAAATGGGTCTTCCTTTCCAGATATGCCATCATTTAGGTGTGACTAACTAGTAACAACTGAAATATTTTTGTACCGTTGAAGCTACAGGAATACTGGTTTTGACACTGAATTGGAGACGTGGGGGGCGCAAACGATAAATTACTTCATTCGTTTTCAAAACGTTCGTTGCGTGCGAGTTTTAGGGAATTTTGCTTCAACTTGCGTGAATTGGTACAGTGCCATATAATTAGATGCAGATTGTGAGTCCTTGTCATTGAGCATAAATCTATGGATTGTACCTTTAAATTTACGGTGGTTTACTATTGATAGGAGGCGATCAGTCATCTAAGCATGAAACATATTCTTGTTACCATTGCACCATGAGCCATTTGGTTATAATATGTGATGTATGATATTGAATACATCATGTATTTTATTGGGTGTGGTTGATTATTTCGTGTTTCCTAGCCCGTCAACTATTATTGTTATTAATGCCACAAGTGTAATGGATGTTTTTACTGCGGGAGGTAGCGGTATTCTTCCCTCGCTGGATGGTGAGATCCAGCGCTTACCTACACGTTGGCTTGTGCGGTTTTCATCATCCTCGCACCGCGGCACCGCCACACATGCCGGGACAAACTTTAAGCTCCCGACTGGTTTCCCGACATGTGTAGTAGTGTAGTGCATGAAAGTGTGTGTAAGTAAGGGATGCAGATAGAAAGGGTGTGTAAGTAAGGGATGAAGATAGAAAGGAAGAGGTAAGAAAGATCGAGCGCGGCCCATTTAAGAGGGCATTCCCTTAGTGCTGTTTGGAGAAACCACTGTAAACTACAGCCGCCCGCTGGAGCAGCCATTTGCTGGAATTCTCATCCAGACGGTGCATGAATTCGACGCAGCTATCTAGCTAGTTTCGGAAATCATCTTACCGTCGGGACTCGAACCCTAGGAACTCATGGTCAGGCAATGCAGACAACAGTTGTTGCCCTGAGCCAACTCAACAAGTTTGTTGCATGTGCTCGTACGTCATCTATGGAATGTCACAACCCATATGCCGATGTCTTAAACGGTACAAAAAGTATTCGGATTGATATACAACGTGTCAGCCGGGAAGACGGACGCCTTTCGAGCCGTTCTGCGCATCTGGGGTCAGGTGCTTTTCTTCAGAAAATCAGCTTCATTTGTGTTCTGGCATCCCTTGTCTTGGACGTCGCTCGTTTTGCTCACACGTTTTATCTTCGTTCTTTCTCTCTCTCCTCTCTCCGGGCGACGCCCGTCTTCCGAATTGACGATAACTAGTAATTGATTGATATTGATTCCGGGCGCGTCAACTTCTATGGTCATTAGTTCCGTAAGTTTAGTGACTGTTTTTGCTCGGGAGGTGGCAGTAGTCTTCCTCCGCTGGATTGCCAGATCCGGTGCCGACCTACCCTCGGCTAACGGGGGTTTCCCAAACCAGGTATCTCCCACCAGTGGGGCACCGCCCCAGCCGGGACAAGTTCTAAGTCCCGGCAAGTCTCCCGGCATGTGTGGTAGTGCATGTTAGTGTGTGTAACGGGAGATGATAGGACAAGGAAGAGGAAGGAAAGATCGTGCGCGGTCCATGGCCCATTTGTTAGGGTACTGCTCCGGCATTCGCCTGGTGTTCGTCGAAGAAACCACGGAAATCTACTGATCAGAGCAGCCGGCCGCTAGAATTCTCCTCTAGACCGACTGAATTCGACCTAGCTGAAAAGCTAGTGTCGAAAATCCTGCCGCCGTCGGGACTCGAGCCAAGGACCCCCCGGTCAGAGGCGGTGCTGTGACATCAGTTGATGCATTGAGCCACCGCTCCTGGTGATAACTGGTAATTGAAATACACTTTAATCTGGGTATATCTGGTGGAGATAACACGTTCAGCAGAAAATGTCATTTGATATTTAAAATGTTTAAAATTCTCCTCACAATATGTTATGCCTGATCCTACACAGTATATTCCCTTAGAACTACTTACTTTCCAGCGAGCCCTTCTTCAAAACAAAACAAAACAAAAAAACACTTGCTACCCTTTCGTTCCAAGGGCGCTTACCTGTGAACTTAGAAGAATCTGCAATGTCTCTGAGCGGGAGGTCGTACGGAGTCCTAGCAGTGGCGGATTTTCAACCTCAGCTAAGCTGAATGGCGCTGACTGGAGGAGAATTCTAATGACTGGCTCCACTCACTTCTTTTTTTCGAGTTTTCTTCGATAAATTCAGACGAATACCGAAGTAGTGCCCTAACAAACGAGCCACAGGCCGCACACGATCTTTCCTTCCTCACTCTTGTCTCCTCTTCTCATCATACACACACACAAACACACACTTACATTCACTGAACTACCACACATATCCGGAGACCAGTCAGGGGCTTAGAACTGGTCCCGAGTGGTGGAAATACCTGGAAGAGGGAAGTCTTCTCCCAAACCAACCTGAAGATTGGCATCGGATCTTACGTTCTAGGGAGGAAGCAACTCGGCCAACTCCGGTAAACAACATGCACTTACCGGTAGCGGTAGCTCAGTGCATCAACTGATGTCACTGCAGCGCCTCTAACCGGGAGGTCCTAGGTTCGAGTCCTGACGGCGGCAGGATTTTCGATACTAGCTTTTCAGCTAGGTCGAATTCAGCTGCTGTCTGGAGGAGAATTCTAGCGGCCGGCTGCTCTGATCGGTAGTTTTCCGTGGTTTCTCCGATCAACACCAGGCGAATGCCGGAGCAGTACCCTACCAAACGGGCCACGGACCGCGCGCGATCTGTCCGTCCTCTTCCTTGTCCTATCCTCTCCCCTTACACACACACTTACACTAACATGCACTACACTACCACATATTCCGGGAGACCGGTCGGGAGCTTAGAGCTTGTCCCGGCTGGGGCGGTGCCCCGCTTGTGGGAGAGTCCTGGTTAGGGGGAAACTCCACTAGCCGACGGTAGGTCGGCGCCGGATCTCGCCATCCAGCGGGGGAAGATCACCGCCATCTCCCGAGAGAAAAACATGCACTACACTCACGGGACTAATGACCTAAGCAGTTGACGCGCCCGGAAACACGAAAAAATCAATCAATCAATCAAAAAAACATGCACTTCACTTATTTGGTTTATTTTCGTCCGGAAACAGTTAATATTATTTGTGAAAATGGGAAAAAAACGCACGCTTTCTCGAGCGCCATAATACTGCGAAAAGTGGCTCAGGGCATCAGCTTATTTATTCCTGCAGTAGGTTCGGATACCGACGGTGGCAGGATTTTCGACACTAGCTATAACTAGGTCGAATTCAGTCGCTGGGTGGAGGAAAATGCTCCAGACGCCAGCTGCACTGATCGGTAATTTTCCGTGGTTTCTCCGATCAGTACCAGGCGAATGCCGGAGCAGTACCGTAAGAAACCGATTCTTTGTCCTATCTCCACATTTTACATCCACTTTTACTTACATGCTCTACACTAACACACATGCCAGGAGACCAGCCGAAAACTTTGAGCTTGTTCCGGCTGGGGCGGTACCCCGTTGGTGAGCGATACCTGGTAGAAGAAACCCCACTAGCCAACAGGTAGGTCGGCGCCAGATCTCACCATCCAGCGGGGGATGATTACAATCACCTCCAGAGAAAATAATATGCGCCCCACTTACGGGATTATTGACCTTAGACGTTGACGCACCCGGATCATCAATATCACAAGCAATCAAAAGAAGTTCAGACCCAAAGGCTTGACACACATTTCTCTATGTATTTCGACGCACTGAATCCGAATTTGAAGCTAGAATTGCGCCACCACCCCCAATATTTTTAAATCGCAAAAAAACACCGTGAAATTGTATTCTTTTGTTTTTGAGTGTTGTTGTTAGATCTCAAGACATCTCATTATGTTTATCTATGAATGTCGACGAGATGATTCAGTCGCTGTCTGGAGGAGAATTCTAGCGGCTGGCTGCTATGATCGGTAGTTTTCCGTGTTTTTTTTTGATCAACATCAGGCGAATGCTGGAGCAGTACCCTACCAAACGGGCCACTGACCGCGAGCGATCTGTCTTTCCTCTTCCTTGTCCTATCCTCTCCCCTTACACACACACACTAACATGCACTACACTACCACATATTCCGGGAGATCGGTCGGGAACTTAGAAGTTGTCCCGGCTGGGTCGGTGCCCCGCTGGTGGGAGAGTCCTGGTTAGGGAGAAACCCCACTAGCCGACGGTAGGTCGGCGCCGGATCTCGCCATCCAGCGGGGGAACATCACCGCCATCTCCCGATAAAAAACATGCACTACACTAACGGGACTAATGACCAAAGCAGTTGACACGCCCGGAAACACGAAAAAATCATTCAATCAATCAATCAATCAATCGACGAGATGAATTCAAATCTGAAGCGAGAATTGAGCCACCACCCTCAATTTTTTATGTCACACAAACGAAAAACACCCTTAAGTTTACAATCTATAATTTTACTGTGTTTTTTTCGTGAAAAAATGGAAGGTGTTGGTGCAATTTTGGCTTAATATTAGGATTTAGTGCGACGGCATACGTTGAGAAACAAATGTCAAGTCTTTCAGTGTAACAACAATCTCCGAAAACAAAATATAATTTCACATTGGGTTTTGCGATTTAAAAGAAACTGGAGGTTGGTGGCGGAATTCTGGCTTCAGATTCGGATTCCGAGCGTCACCATACATAGAGAGACATGTGTTAAATCTTCAACTACAGAGGTCATTAGTTCTGAAAGTGTAGTGCGTGTTTTTCTCAGGAGGAGGCGGCGATCTTACCCCGCTGGATGGCGAAATCCGGCGCCGACCTACCGTCAGCTAGCGAGGTTTTCCTGATCGAGGTATCTCCCACCAGCGGGGCACCGCCCCAGCCGGAACAACATCTATGCTCCCGACCAGTTTCCTGGCATGTGTGGTAGTGTACTGGTTGTTAGTGTAACTGTGTGTAAGTAGGTCAAGGAACAAGAAGGAAAGATCGCGCATGGTTCGTGGCCCGTTAGGGCATTCGCCTGGTATTGATCGGAGAAATCACGGAAATCTGCCGATCAGAGCAGCTGGCCTCGAGAATTCTCCTCGAGGCAGCGACTGAATTCGACCTAGCTGCCAGGTTAGTGTCGAAAATCTTGCCTCTACTGGGACTCGAACCTAGGTCCTCCCGGTTAGAGGCATTGCAGTGACATCAGTTGATGCACTGAGCCACCTATCCCGGTCAACATACATATAGAAAATGTGTCAAGTCTTTGGGCTTGACAACAACCCCGGAAAGCATATAAAATTTTAAAAAAGTCACGGCCTTTTTTCGCGATTTAAAAAGTTGGAGAGTGGTAGTTCTATTTTGGCTTCAGATTCGAATTCAGTGCGTCGAAATACATAGACAAACATAAGTCTAGTCTTTGGGTCTGACAACAACCCTCGAAAACAAAAAACAAAAAATAGGTCACGATGGGTTTTTTCGATTCGAGAAAATGGAAGGTGATGCCGCAATGCTGAGTTCAGATTCGGATTCAGCACTTCGAAATACGCCGAGAAAGATGTGTCAAGTGTTTGGGTCTGACAATTTGTTTTTGTGTGCCTGTGTAATCAATCAATCAATCAATAATTGAGCGCCAGAATCCATATCTCTCCATTTTATGATACATAGTTGAATGATGCATAAAGGAATAAACTAGGTACGTAACATTTGAAAATAAGAAATTTTGCTCCCGAGTAAAAGGAAACGTAATTGCATCGATAAACGGACTAATGATTGTATAGTATTACCGTTAAAATAGCAAACTACATCCCGGCTCTACTCCTTCCTCGATTAGCAAAACGAGAGCTAAGAAACCTACTCGTAGTGAAGGTACATTTATTTTCAGAAACAAAGCAATGGGCCGTCACAGAGAGGTCGAAACCTGGTCGTCTAATGATCATAGCAATTGACGCCCACGTAAACAGAATAATCAATCAATCAATGGTAGACAGTTTTCCTCACTGATTCGTCCCTGGTTTCGCGTAAAAATTACAACAAATTATGAAAAATCTCTGGGTGATACTAATGTTCCTAATTGTATCATAATGTAAGGCAACAATAGATTTGTAGGACCAATAGACGAACATGGACGTGTCAAGTTAACGCATTGACTTCACATATGCACATGAAAATTTATCTTGACTACTATTGTATCGACTATGAGCAATACCCAAACACATGAACGCAGAGTATAAATTTATTGATAGTCTAGAATTTGAATTTTTTATCTCCAACACTGAATTTTTGCCACATTGCGAATAACCATATCAGGAAGCAAAAACAATGAATTAACGGTCCTAACGCTTGTAAGTTGGCGTAAAAGATTTGTTTCCAGGCAGTAACGAGTCGTAATGTAGGAGATGAAGGGGTCTCCGACAATTAAAATTGACAAACAATAAATTGACTATATTGAAACTGATGATTTTTCCCCCATTTTTGCTACTTGCAGGGTTGCGCTTCAAAAGTACGGTCATGCAGAGATAATTTTCAAAACGTGGTAATCATTAAGATTGTGACCGCCTTCATAAATGATTGGTACTTCAGATTACAAAACTAACAAACTCGTCAAAAACTCACCAAAATGAACAACTACAACAACTGAACGAACAAAAAAATCAACACATGTACGTAATAAAAAATTGCTCTTGAAAAAATAATATGTGTGGCCTTGTATTTAATATTTTTAAAGAAGTCCGTACACTACGCTACATTTTCCAACACAACTGGCATGGGAAATGGAGTTGCAGGTTCAAACTGAAACTCCGCATTACGTTAGGGTGCGTTGTAGCTACTTAACTTAGTTTCTGCACACATTCGCCTCACATATTATCTTTGCACGTGTGTTAAAATCTTCCGAAATAACTTACGTGAATTTGTGGAGGTGATTGAGTTGGACAACGAGTCGTGGACGGCGGTGTCAGCCAGCAGCTGGTCGCGGAGGGAGTGGCAGCGATGTGCCGGCCGAGCTCGCGGTGTCTGGTGACTGACGTCTGGCTGCAGGTGCCCTCGTCCAGCCGTATTCGTCTGCTGCGTCGCGCACTGTGGCCGCCGCCTCTGACGAAGCTTCTTGACGCCACAGCCCCCCCCTCCCGCGTCACCGCGCATAAGTTCGCTTGCGAGCCGATGGGGGGCGACTCTGCCGTCGCAACTTGCTCCGCTTCCGCCCCGCCTCCGTCACCGTTTCCACTGCTGCCACCCCCTCGACTCTACCATCACCTCCATCGCTTCCGCCACCTTCATTTCCACTACGGCCACCATCCTCTCTCCTCTACCTCCACCTCCACCATTGCCACACGCTTCCACCATGCCCACCGTCCCCCTCGCCTCTACCTCCATTTCCATCCCCGCGCGCTGTCTGGAGGAGAATTCTAGCGGTCGGCTGCTGTGATCGGTAGTTTTCCGTGGTTTCTCCGATCAACACCAGGTGAATGCCGGAGCAGTACCCTAACAAACGGGCCATGGACCGGGCGCGATCTTTCCTACCGCTTCCTTGCCCTATCCTCTCCCCTTACACTAACATGCACTACACTACCACACAAGCCAGGAGAGAGGTCGGGAGTTTACAGCTTGTTCCGGCTAGGGCGGTACCCCTCTGCACGAGTGTTAAAAACTTCCGAAATAACTTTCTTTAATTGCTGGAGAAGATTGAGATGGACGATGAGTCATAGACAACGGTGGCAGCCAGCAGCTGGTTGCGGAGGGAATGGCGAATGGCAGCGATGTTGGTTGAGGGAAAACCCCGCTAACTGACGGTAGGTCGGCGTCCGATCTCGCCATACAGCGAGGAAAGATCACTGCCACCTGCCGAGGAAAACATGCACTGCATTTACGGGACTAATGACCTAAGCTGTTGACGCGCTCGGAATTACTAACAACCAATCAAATCCATCCCTGCCTCCACCCCCGCTTCTACCACTACCACCGCCCCCTCGCCTCTACCTCTACCTCCACCTCCATCTCCGCCTCCACCCCCGCTTCCTCCAATGCCGTCGCCCCCTCGCCTCCCCCTCCATCTCTACCGCCGCCCCCTCTCGCCACTGTCTTATCATTCGTCTCCGGTACTGCCTCCGCCTTCATCTGCATCTTTGCTACCGCTACCGTGACCGTTAACTTCACTGCTGCTGCCGCCACCTCTACTATGTCAGCTGTTGCCACAAACGAGACAATCACTACCTTCGCTGCCGCCACTCTAATCTTCTACTGCTGCCATTGTCATTCCGTGACATCGTCGCCACCGACATCACTACTATCACCGCAGTTGCCATCACCGTCACAGTTATCATAGTCGCCGCCATCTTTAACATTAGCCTTCAGCATCGAAGCTCCCGTCGCCGCCGCACGAAGAGGTTCACCAGAAGGAAAAGTGTGCGCGTTCGAATCCCGCCCACGCATCCTGTTAGACAATGGCATATGACTGTCCTGCAGATTTATGTCTTTCTTGAAGAAACTGAGTTTGTTTTTAAACTCGGGCTTTCCAAGTGCCCGTGTGGGGTATGCTTCTCAGGCTACGGTGAAGAAATGGAGAGCGGAGGCAGAACGCAAATGTTCGTAATACGTACAGTAAAATTGAAAATACGATTACTACATAATGTTATCTCAAAAATGAAGGTTAAATACTTGGAAGAAAATTTATTTTTTATGAAACAATGAAATTATTAATTTCAAATAAATGGTAGTATCTTGACCTTTGTGTTCTATTTCTATTTTCGAGCACCAAGATTTAAGAAATGCAGTTCGGAAATACATTATTATTTTGTGTTTTATCTGCTACTATTTTTTGCCCGTAAGCTGCGATAATATATAATACATATAAGAGCTATTCAATTCAATTGAAATTAATTTCGTCCATTTTCGTCGTTTTCATAGATTTTAATGCATGGTGTCCCTGGTGTATTTTTCAAATACCATCTTACGACTCGCAGAATTCGAAAGAGTCGTGCTTACCTAACTCGCATTTCGATCAGGTTTTCCTTGATCCCTTGAGCAAATTCTGAGATAGCTCCTTGTTTTTCTTCTGGACATACATCTTAACTTCATTATCTGTGCACGTCTTCTAGAGTTCAGTAAGAAATATGGTTATTTAAATTATCGTTCTCAGTGTTGTCGTGGCAGAAATATATTCCTTCACGCACGACTTCATGAAGGATAAGAACTCAAATCTACAGCTGATTTGCCTTTAGAAATAGATTTTATTAAATCGGAGAGAATATTTTCGTAAAAATTCTTGCCAAAAACGCTCATTTCTTTCTGGATTCATAATTCAACTTGTATATGGTTCAGGGTAGGAATCCCAGAATTAAGAAAACGCCGACAGAATACACTTCTCCTCGTAGCACGTCACATACAGTTTTTAACTCTTTTTGATGTGACATAAAAAATCAAATAAATATAGCTTAACGGCATAAAGCTTTGGTCAAGGATGAAGCGTGACGAAAGGCAGAATTTGGGCGACGGAAGATATGTTTTGTACGGTAAGAGAAAAGAAGACTGTGCTTCCATATTGGACGGCTCAAAAAATTGCGCGACACCTAAAGCATTTCAGAAGTTTGTCCTTTAGATATTAAGATCCAAAAGCTTCCAACGGTCGTACTTTTTTTACCCACATGATCTGTGGGCACCGTATTGATTGGATCACGTACAGCGCTTTTTAAATATCTTTGTAATATGTAACTCTTGTTCACCGAAGCACTTGTAGTGTTTTCGGGTGACGGGAGGGGACGCAGAATTTTGCCAATAAATATGTGCATTTGAATGCGTAACTCACTCGTGAAATCGGCCCCACGTCAACCACATCCTTTTGGCGCACACCCACTCCTCGAGTAAGCTGGCTTTTTAAAAGAGAACGATCATGCCAAGAAGCACAAAAAAAGAATGCCCCAAAGAAAATCTTAGATTGTGCGGCTACATGTTGGATACCACACCCATTGTAACGTCCTTTTTACCTGATCGTATTCTACTTAAGTTGTTTCTCAGTGAAATTATTTTCTCTCAGTTAATGTAATATTTTAGGTGGTTTTGAAAGCTGCAAGAAAAAGAACAGAAAAAGTAGTGTTGTGGATCCCTGATACCGATAAGTGGATGAATTGATGTTTCCGGGTACTTCAACTTCTATGGTCCTTAGTGACAATAGACTAGGTATCATAGAGAATATTTCATCACAAAAGGTGACGGTGATCTTTCCCCCGCCGGGTTGTGAAATCCAGTGCCGACTTGTACGTCGACTTGTAAGGAATCCCCCCCCCCCCCCAGATATTTTCCCCCACGGGACACCGCCCCAGCCGGGATCCGAGTGGTCTTCTGTCAGGTCTGGTAATGTAATGCATGAAAGTGTATGAATATGTAAAGGAAGAGGATAGGACAAGGAAGAGGAAGGAAAGATGGCGTGTGGTCTGTGATATATTTGTTAGGGTGTTGCTGCGGCATTCGCTTAGTATTGATTGAAGAAACCGATCAGAGTAGCCGGCCGGTAGGATTCTCCTCTAAACAGCAGGTGAACTCGATCTAGCTATACAGCGCTCCCTCGAACCTCCCGAACTGTGTCTCAGCAGCGGCAATGCTGGCTCTGAGCTCTTAAGCTGGTCCGAAAAATTGGATAATTCTTGCCCATTTTTATATACAATTATTTTCTCTAAGTTGTCAGAAGGTTGAGTAGTCAGAATCTTCATTTTCTTACACACAGATATCAAAAAATTGACTTTCGGCAAACTGTGTTTGTCCGTGCTCAACACTAGCCCATAAACCGTTCAATAGATTTTCTCCAAAATCGATATTTCCTCATCAATCGGGACGAACTCGAGGCCTTGTGAGTTTCAAGCGAATATTTTTGTTTTGAGAGTATATGAACCCTTAAACATTTTTTCAAAAGTTTCTCAAAAATGGCTCCAACTTTTTATGGACCAGGTGGACTTTAATGGACCAGGCATAATTTTCATTAAAATCTCTGAATTTTCCGAAATAGCAAAAGGTTAACATCTTTTTATTCTTACGTCTACAATATTGTTGATTATTTTTTCTCAGTGAAATATTTTCTTCAAAGACAGATGAAGTATCGTCCAGTAAACTTTTTCGAAAATGAGTCATTTTATTTAAATTAAAGTACTGTGCTAACTTGCACGCTTATTTTTTGGTCGACCTTGGACCTTTGGGCGACCCTGGAGTTAATATCTTCATTCTGATCTTATAAGATGTATTTTTGTCACATCTATAATATACTGAAAGATTTATAAATGGTAGGTTGGTAAACAATGGTGGGCTAGGTACGCAGTGTAATTGTTAGTTGGTTTTATACCACGTGTATTATTTTTCTCAGGAATATGCCTTGTAATATTCGAAACTTAATTTTCTTCGTCCAAGTTGGTCATGCATATTGTAGTGATGGCCCGATTGTTTTAATTGTATAGCGTTGGCGAGGTGTCCAGTGATAAAATGCTATTTCTATTTTTTATCGGTTTAAAATGTATTTTTCTTTGTACTTGGTGAATTTTATTTCCTACGTGTCGGGTGACGGGAGGGGACGCAGAACGCGCATTGTGCCGGTGTGCTGCGTGGAAAATTTGCTATTGATTTAGATCGATTGAATTTAATTTTCCATGTATTTGCTCAATTTTCTATTAAAGTTAAGTGATGCTGCATTTTATTTATTATGCTGTTAAGCGTAGTATCTGTAAAATTATGTTGTGTCATTGCAAACCGAGAGGGGCTCACTTCGTTGGAGATGGAGTATCTGTTGCACATGACTTGAATAAAGATAATGGTGACCCAGGGGACTGGGCTTCCTGAGTAGTGGAACGATTGTATTGACAGTTATCAACTGACACTGAAAAGGTTCTAGTTTTGATGAAGTCTTGTTTAAGAGACGTCTCCTACCAAAATAAAGGTATGTACAGTAGGAGGATGTGATCAAGTCTCTTTGATAGGAAATGACTCACAGTTAATTGCAGGGTTCAAGTAACCCGTGTATGAATCAGGTATCTGCTATTCTTCTCAATTTCTTAAACTACTCCGCCCATAGGGAACTATTCTCTTCTTTCTGTACAAATACTTACACAGTGGGCCAGTGTAAGAGAATGACGAAGTTCCTTATGGCGCCTGTTTTATGGGGGTCAGTTTCAAGTTACGAGGCTCATGTCCATAAAAATAAAATTGTTTTTCTGTAATGAATCTGATCTTCCCGTTTTTCGATGTATTTTAAATTAATTCTACATAAAATTCTGTTGATATGTGTAATGTGCAAAAAGCAATCCCAAACATTTTCATCAAAGAGGAATAAGAGACGAATGTTTGTATCTGACATAAACAGCAAGCCTCTCCCTTGTGATACACGGCTTGTCGATTTTCCGATATTTTCTCGCAAATTGATTTGATTCAATTATGAAGAAATGTGCTTTCTCGTGTTTGAACTTTGCTACACGTCACCTGCCGCGTTTGTACTAGTCCAGAAATGATATAACCATTTAGGTTTTTCATGCATACGCTAATATTAGAATGACCTTTTCATTATTAAATTTTAATTTGGGATCGTGCCGTGCTACTGAACCACCTCCACCGTCCGTCCGCCGGGAACGAATCTCTTTGGCACAAAGGCACTCGCAGTGAGGCAGAGCAATGAAGGTAGGTGTTGCACAGAGCCTACCACTTATCGCGCAACCTCGTCGTTGCAGGGCTTTAGAATTGGACCTGGCCTGCTTAGAGAGCAGGAAGCGTAGCGATCTATCACATCAAAGTCCTCGAAAATAGAAAATTGATCAAAAGTCATTATTTGGTTTTGCAGAAAATATTAATAAAAACAGAGAACTTTGTTACTGAAGTGAAGACTGTTTTTGAAGCTTGAGTTTTATAATGAATTCACACACACACACACATATATATATATATATATATATATATATATATATATATATATATATATATATATATATATATATATATATATAAAGCAATATTGTATTTGAAAGCTGATTACGAATAAAAAACACCTTTTTTGGGGGAATGTTAAAAACAAAGAAACATGGCAAGATCAGTAGATATTTATTTCACGTTCAAAATATTTGAAAGATTTTATTTAATTTTCAGTGGCGGAAACGTTTTCACATATTTTATATCTTACAATGATTTAATTATTATATCTTCGTGCTGAAGAAGCTGCACAGCCCCAACGTTTTTTTTCTTACTTCATTGATATTGACTCTAATTTGCTAGATTGAAAATCAATATTTTCTTTTTAATGAGTGTGTTTCTTAAAGAGCAAAACTCTTCCACATACTTGAATGTATATAGGACATAAAATATATCAGAGTAACATGTCTACAGCTTTTTTCCATTTCTTACAAGCAATTCATTTCAATTCTATTCTTTTCTATTTCCTAAAATATTCCTATGTTACGTAATATCCATCCAATAACTTTCTCTCTTTCTCTTTTCAACATACAAGAATCTGTATATAACCCTTCCATTCTTTTCTCTCTGCAGGTCAATTATATTTAGAATGTTATTTCCTTTTATCTTATCTTACACTTTATATCATACCAAATCCCTACCTTATCCGCCGTATTTTCTTAGATTTCCGTTTCTTTACCAACTTTTCGTAAAGGACGAAAACTGTGTGTTTTCGGAATTAACGAAGGGCCATTGTGTATGGTGATTAGTAGGACACAAATTGTTACACATTTTTAAACAAAACAAAACAAAAAATTAAAACCATTTCGTTTTGAAAACCAAATAATGATTATTTAACCTAATATTTTTGGATTTAAATCACCTCATGTTTTCTTTTCTTTCTTTTTCCGGTCCCTCAAACAACTTTTGTGTCTTACGATTGTAGTTTTAAACGTCATGAGATTGATAAAGAGCAAATAACAGACGCGATCGGAGTTTGTAAACGGAGGCGATTTCCAAGGTTGATAACCAACCCGTGTGTCGCTAAATCCTTTTTGTAATATCATCTTATCAGAAAAACAGGTAAAAAACAAATACACTTCAACGGAGTAAGTATTCATGCGCCACTTTAGCCACAATCATTGGTTTCGAATGGCCTAACGCACGGCGGCCATTACGAGTGGCTTTTCATTCCTAAGTTCGGTTGTGTTAAGTCGATTTAAGAGTACAGTATTACAGGAAAAAATCAAATCAACTTCATAAGTATATAAACAACTATTAAAATACTCTGTCTTTGACTGCACTGGAAGTTCTTGTGCTGGAGGAGCAGTAAGTACGAGCGGTCTCATTGTCGTGTCTCGGCGGGTTCATTTGCGCTTGAAGGGTTGGTCGGAGGGGGCCTGGCAAAGGGTGGTAGTAATAGCGTCTGTGTGCACGCGCCAACGCCCGCTCGAACGCCAACGCAGCTCCATTTTCCCGGCGCACATGAGTGGCGTTTAATCAAGACCCCCGGTGCTAATCTGAAAAACTAGTAGCTCTGAGCTAGCAGAGTGGCCCCACTCAGATTCATTTGGTTGTCTCTCTTCAAAATGCTGCGTTCCAACGTATCCGGCTTTCTGCCTGAAGGTGACACTGTGCCCCCTGAAGAGGGTGAGGATATAGACTTCAGGCCCGGGTGCTTATCTCCGAATTTACTCGTTGGGACAGAACACATGTGTGGGAGCGGGCAACCGCGAACACCAATCGGCGAGGGAGACCGGTCGGTAGCTTAGAGCTTGTCCCGGCTGGGGCGGTACCCCACCGATGGGAGGTTCTTGGTTGGGGAAAACCCCGCTTTCCTGCGGTATGTCGGCGCCAGATCTCACCATCCACTCGGGGAAGATCATCGCCACCTCCCGAGAAGAAACGTACACTACACTTTCAGGACTAATGACCCTAGCAGTTGACGCGCCCGCCATAATCAATCAGTCAATTAAAAACCAATCGGCGATCGCTGGGTGGCGGGTGAGAGCCTGGCGAGTGGCGGGAGCCTTGTGACGGTTCCACTGCCCTGTGAAAAAATAAATGGTGATCTTGGCTGTCCGGATGGCGCCACGGCAAACGCTGTGATGCTGACATTTCGGCCATCTTATCGCGTTTTCCCTTGGGGCTTCCTTGAGCCTTCGACATCAACTAAATTGCTAAGGTGTTCGTGTAAAAAGAATAAAGTAATAAAAGTGAGTTTGAAGGAAAGTGGAAATAAAATTTCATGAGACCTTGGTGAATCGAATGATTTTTTCGTGTTTCCGGGCGCGTCAACTGCTTTGGTCATTAGTCCCGTTAGTGTAGTGCATGTTTTTTCTCGGGAGATGGCGGTTATCTTCCCCCGCTGGATGGCGAGATCAGACGCCGACCTACCGTCGGCTAGTGGGGTATCCCCCTAACCAGGACTCTCCCACCAGCGGGGCACCGCCCCAGCCCGGTCTCCCGGGATATGTGGTAGTGTAGTGCATGTTAGTGTAAGGGGAGAGGATAGGACAGGGAAGAGGAAGGAAAGATCGCGCGCGGTCCGTTTGTTAGGATATTGCTCCGGCATTCGCCTGGTGCTGATCGGAGAAACCACGGAAAACTACCGATCAGAGCAGCCGGCCGCTAGAATTCTCCTCCAGACAACAACTGAATTCAACAACTGAACTCCAGATAACACGAATTTTTATAACATGATCTGTGATTATTTCGTTCTCTTGGAATTGAAAACGTGAGCTTCCTTATAAAACGTTCTCATTACGTGTTTTGAAGTAACGCAAAATCTACATACATGCTTTGATAACAAAGAAGGAAACTATCTTAATTTGAAGTTGTTTTTTTTTTGTTAAATTCTTACTCGAGAGTATACATTCTTGCCACATTTCTCTTAAAACATTTTAGAAGTCACTGTCCTTGCATTTTCCGGTCTTCCGTTTTCCGGACGTCGCTATTTGTTCAGCGTCGGGACCACCTGGCGGTTCCGTCCAACTGGTCATCCGGTCTATCTGCTCCTAAAACACTTTTCGTGGCATTCTTGCGGTGCTACTGCTCATCTGGGTGAACCTGACTAGCAATAACACCCACTATACCGTCAAATTAGTCCTTCGGCCCATCTCTGTGTAGAACTTATGCGAGTGCCCGAGATAATCTATGGGTCTATGTAAATGCTTGTACTTTTTTTACAGGACAGGGTGGCCCGTTTCGTACGAGCTCCATTACACAGTAGTCCATAGACTTTTCCTAGAAATCAGGGGCCCTTGAAATCAAGGGCCTCGGATGAGGGCTCTGCCGATCCCCAATTAATATGGGGTTCCTTTTCAATTTTATTTTTGAAGTATCCTGGTTTAAAAAATCTCGTTGCATATGAAATATTTTTTTAGAAACGCATAATGTAGCCTTCTGATGAGACTGTAGGTAAGTTGCAGGGATTCAGAGCGCATTAGTCTGCGTGTTTACGCACTTCGCAGTTTGCTGAGTGACTCACCCTGAGCACATGTTCTGAAAATTAATTTGTAAAATTTTCGTTCGCAAACCACACGAGCAAAACTGCCTACAATACACAACGAATACACGAACTTTTTCACAGGAATGATACATTCGCTGTGTTTTATGTCAGTTCAGTCTCAAAGTTAGCGAACAAAACTTTTTACGTATCTCGTGCGGCGGAATACCGCAGTTTTGCATTTTATTTGAGCTCAATTAACGATTTCTATGCAAATTCTGAAATGTACTCATTGAATGAGGATGTGACTCTTCCAAAAACATGTGAAAAGCATCATGATTTATACCCCATTGAACAGTGTTTCATGACGATCCTATTATTTAATCACGACATTATGTAAGTATTTTATATTTTATTCAACAGAAAAAATATTTACGCGAAATAAAAAAAATCACTAAAGAGACCTCTCTGTTTCTCAAGGAATCGTGATATGCAATTCCATGAGTAGAAACTGAAAAGAAAAGTTTATTTTACACTCAAATTTCATGCAATTTACAAAAGTTATGCTCCTTTGAAACCCGCCTAAAACAGGATAACTCGTCTATAACAGGATGACTGAGGTAGTTTCAGCCAACGAAGTACTAAGCACGTCTTGGGTGATCAACTAATTGGGTAGTAGGAAGTACTTTGTTTTTTTTAATTTTTAAATGATTTCATTATTTATTTATTTTACGTCAAAAAAAACAGTTAAAAACTGCGTATGACGTGATTTCTTCTGCTTGATTGAGATTGACTGCGATTGAGATTGATTGCTTGATTGAGATTGACTGCGTATTTCTTATGCTTGATAACTTCACAATATTGTAATTGCTCGTGAAACCTTCTAAAAAACTACAATTAGCATATACAGTTAATATTAATGCAAGTTAAAAATTTTTACTAATAAACTGCTGGATATTTAAGAGGTAGGCATTAACGGAAAAGCCAGAAGATGACGCTACACAATTTAAGAAATAACTTGAAGATACGGTACTTCAGATTTGTAAAACCAAATATTACTAATACAATTTTTTTATATATCGCTAAATGTATTATTATAGTAATGTTTATTAATGTAAATTAGTTTTAAAAATCATGTTTCACGTTTGACAATAGCAGAGAGGGGCCCCATTTATAACGTCTGCATCGAGGGCTGCCGAGAACGTAGCTTCACCTTTGGTAATGATCCTATGTTGCCGTGTGAGGCATAGGGATTAAGGAAGGGACAAGACGTAGTTGGGGTACACGAGCGTCTGAGAATGCCTCTAACAGAACTGAAAACGTCCATACCTTTGTCGGGATTCGAACCCTCGTATTTGGAGCGCGCGTCTCAATCCCCTGCGTCATCGATTCAGCTGTGGGACGTGAATTTAGCCATTATATGTTCCATAAAGAGCAATTGGCCTCGGCGCCGTTAAACCTCCTTAGTTCCCAGTCGGTCACCCAACCAGGAACCCATGATGTTTCGAATTCGCTTTACCTTCGTGACTTCACGAAGTTATCGAATTCGGCTAGCGACTCCGGTTTCGCGGTCGTGACCTTTCTTTAGAACCATACCAGCACTCACCTGCATGGCCGAGGGGAAACCAAGGAAACCCCGGTCAGGATGGCTGACACGGGGATTGAATGTGAAGTCAGCGCGCTACGCCCTGAGCCACTTCGCTCGGTTTGGCTTTTGTACTTCCTTGTAATACAAAGCGTTCATTCGCCGGGGAAATTTTTCTCAAGGGCCTTGACCTGATCGGGTGTGAGGGTCATTCTTGACCAGAGATCCTCAACAGTATCTGTGACGACCCCTGGGGAGTCGAGAAAATGTGAAAGGAATAGACAGGAGGTCAAGATCTCATTGGACACAAAAAATGTTAATTTAAAAGTTAATAATTGTTTTCTGATATTAAACTACAAAACGTATAATAATAATTACAAATTCGGGAGCCCCCGTGGCACAGGCGGCTGCGGTAGCCGTCACTTGCGCTGAGGAGGCTACAGGTTCGAATTCTTTATAGGCATAGATTTGTGATTGGCCCTTCACCCCTCATTATCACCTGATCATTCATAATTTAAGGCTAACAACCTCGTGTGAAACAATTATACAGCCGAAAAGGCTGTTCTCATAGCCAGCTGCAACACGTCAATCTAAAGGATAAAAATAACTGGGCCTTGGAGACTAACGTGTAGCGTGTTCCGAGTTGGCCGATATTCGCATTAAAAAATATACAAATCCATTCTTCTTCTTTTCTATTCATCGTTCGTCGTTACTACGTTTTTTATAAACGACAATACTTTATTACTACGAATGTATTTACGTAACTTTAAAACACACAAAAAAATTATCCGCCAATGTACTGTAGAAATTTAATGGACGGAATGGATTTAATGGACGAAATTTATTGTGGCGGCGCACAGTAAAGGAAGAATTGCGCTCAAAGAAATAGTTTGCGCAGTGCGCAGGGTTCCGGAATTGCCTTTAAAGGTGTGCGATACAATGTTTAAATCGCTAGTTCTCCCAGAAATGAATTATGGGGCAGAAATCTGGGGAGTGGATAGGATAGATCGACTAGAAAGCATCGAAACAGATTATTTCAAATTAATTCTCGGAGTCTCTAGATTCGCAGCAAATGCCGGAGTCCTAAGAGAGGTCGGTAGTGTAGGAATTTGGAAGGATTTTAAAATGAAACCCATTAAACTTTGGATTAAATTACCAGGTGAACAGGCTGACACACTTATACATAGATGTTTTCGAGTGCAGTTACAGGGAAGCAACCAACGCCACTGGTCGTATAAAATTAAACTGCTACTGGAACGTGCAGGTCTGGGAGACGTTTCTCCGGAGATGGTGGGAAATAGGGGAACACGTGAGATAGAACGGCTAATTTCGGATAGACTTGCGGATATTAAAAGGCAAGAGATCCTGGCAGCAACGGCCGAAAAACGTTCGCTAGTTGCGCAAATTCACGCGAGTCCGTTATGGGGGTGCGAACGTTACGTACACACACTGCGAAAGGACGCAAGAGGGGGATACGCTTGGTTCAGGGTCGGGGGGTGGATGCAACGTAGATTAAAGGACTCTAATGGTAATGGCATCTGTGTGCTTTGCGGTGATAGGGAAGACTGGATCCACATCCTTTTAATTTGCTGTGCGACCGAAACTTGGAGAGGAAAATGGATGGGAATGGGAAATTACTACTTTCAACATAGGAACGTAACGCTCGCCCAAAACATTTTAGGTGATAAAAGATCTAACTTCATGAAAGAATTAGGAACATTTCTAGGAAAGGTTCGGACCATTAGAGAAACTGAAATTAGGGAGTGGGAAAACAGCACTGGTTAGTACGAGCAGAGCCTAGACTGGAGAGAAATAAATAATAAGTCAATAAACTAACAATAATTAAGTTAGTAAGTTATGTGTCATAAGTTGTAGTCAATTGTTAAGTATAAGTAGATAAATAAGTCAATAAAAATAAATTAACTTAAAATAATTAAAATAAATTAAATAAATTAAAATAAAATTAAATTAAAATAAAATAAAAGGAAACGGTTAAAATAAAACACATTAGGGGGCGAAGGGAAGTGGGAATCGGAAATGTTAGGGCAGAGGCGTTGGTGCGGACGATTTTCTGTGGTGCTGTTTGTTTTCAGGTGCTGAGGAGGCCAAACACTGGAAGGAGAATGCCTGACGCCCGCGCAAAATAAATAAATAGTTTAAAAACCGGATAGATTAGCATGTACTCGGCTTCTGACGGCAGATTTTTCCCCCTTCAGGGGTTTTTTCCTCAGCCGTACCTTATGGTCTCTTTTCCGCGGCATTGATGCGATGAAAAGACCACTTGGGGTGAATACCAGAATACGAAAGGTTAGAACGCGGTAGAATGTAGGTATTGTAATGGCTTAAAGGCCTTCGGCCTAGCCACTTAGCATCACGTTCTCTAATTTGTATGTAATAATTACCTATTAAATAATAAAAATAATAAATTTAATGGACATAATATAGAAACGATCAATGCAGAACGTTTTGAAAAATGCATGGGGTTGATGAAGCAAAGATTTTTTAAGAAATCTATGCCTGATCTCGACGAATGTTGTTGCTTCGGAGATGCATTCCTCTGCAGGCAAGATAATAATGGATCTCACTTCACCCGCGTACCCTGCAGGATGTGAATCCTGGGCAGCCCGGCGACGTTAGTGTGATTATGGCTCAATTATTGTCTTCAATACGTTACGTTTTGAACCCTATAAATGGCTCTTGAGATCTGAACTCTGGACTTCCAACCTCTTTGACCTTAGGAAGTGCCAATGTCGTATGTCTATCATAAAGTAATATTAATATATTTTAATTAATAAACAAAAAATAGGCAACCTGGGAAAAAAAAGTCCATTTTATTTTTCAAAAGCAAATGAACCATTTCAGCGTTTTCCATAAGTATCACTTCAAAAAAATCGCGTTCGACTAAACAATGGATAATCACGTTGGAAGGTTAGGCACTGGTTTTACATTAATTTTTTGACATTTTTTCTAATCCTTACGACGCTTCTTTGGAAACTTGGAATGTCACTGAACGCAATTTGAAACCTCTGGTGTAGACCAAGACTAGTTGGATTTTGCAATCCTTTTGCACACAGCTTGCTGTCCAACAGCTGATTCCGTTCGAGCGAGTATTGAATCATCTTTCAAGATTGCCTCCGGGCACGTTCATTTACAAACATGAGATTACTAGCTCGGCTGCAACCTTCTGCGATGTTTCTCTTTTGATCACGGCTTCCGCGACCAAAGACGCACAAGATAATACAAAGCACAGGATGACAAATTGTTATTTTATTTATAATTCCATCACATGCACGGGTATTTCAACCAAAATAATTTGAAACAATATGTGTTTGCTATTTCGAGATAAATTGGAATTCCTGAGTAATCATAGTGAATCGTGCTTAGAATGATTTGCACACACGTTTTTGTGGGAGTTGGATTGACACGTACAAAAGTATTCGTATTTTGCATAATAGTACTAGCTTCTGTTGCATATTGTAGAATCCAATTTCATTTAAGGCTTTTTTATCTCATAATACTTACGTAGAATAGAGAAAGAATTGTAATGCTTCTGCCAAAAACTGCGATTCTTCGATAAAACACTCGTACTAATATAGAAAAAGTTAATATTTTTTGTTACGTCGGTAAATACGCGCTCAGGTCCTTAACAACAATTCATTTAAATAACTCTTTAAGAGCGCGTCCATAGCAAGGGACGTTAAAATGCTCGAGAGTTCATTAAAAATATTTTATCACACTCTGGTTTAGTTTTTAGTTTTACCATTGCCAATAAATCTTTGGATAAACATGTCCCTTTTGTCCTACTTACTCTCTTGACCTTTTTGTCTCATTTCTTCAATTTGTACCCCATGTTCCATTTGTCTCTCCTTTCCGTTTGCCCCCTTGGCTCATTTTGTCCCATTTGTCCCTTCGTCCCTCGTGTTCCATTTGTGCCATTTTGTCTCTTTTCTCCCCTTTTCTAATTTTGTCCATTTTGTCCCCATTGTCCCATTTTGTCCCCTTGGCCCATGGCGTGTAACATTTGGAAAATTAAACTATTTTGAGGCTGAAAAATATACTTATCCCTAAACTATTTTTGCTCTGCAGTATTTAGTGTACAAGAAACATATTATGCACAAAATTGTGGCTCGCTACCGGTTTGGAATTCGTTACGAACGGTGGTGGTGGTTCATTTCAGCATGGATACTTGACGTGTGTGACTATAACTCCTGGAATAAAACAGTAAATTCTGAAAACAAGCAATCAGAGCTATAATACATAAGAGAACTTGTAAAAGCCTGCATATTGAGTTACGGAATAATTATCAACAGACCCTGAAGACCGATATAATAAAAAAGGATAAAAAGAATATCTATGCTGGAAAATAGTATCATATGAGTGATGAATTCAACACCTGGTATTTTTCATTCCCGATAAAAAGATAAGGCGAAGTGGAGAAAAGTTGTAGTTCTATTGTTCGTACTATGCTCAAAGAAATTGAATTACTTTAGACTGTGTATTGACTGCTTTGCAAGAGTTCATATCATCTAGTACTAAAAAATTACATGTATACATTTAGAGAAATAATAAACTCACTTATAATGCAATACTTCGGTAGTTATTAGTGCGTTAAATTGTGTTCCAACATTTGAGAATATTGTACTTAATGTTTAAGGAAAGTATTTTATACCGACCGCTTGTCGGTTTTTTGGACACAGTAGAGAAAGCAAAATTTCGCCGAGTACATCAGTTGCTCGGGATTGGGCGAGCATCAGCTCGTTGCTGGGCGATTGCCGCATGCGTGCCTGGGGAGGTGGCTCAGAGCATCAACTGATGTCACTGCAGTGCTTCTGATCGGGAGCTTCTAGGTTCCAGTCCCGACGGTAGCAGGATTTTCGGTAACAGATAGAGAGCTAGGTCGAATTCACTCGCCGTCTGGAGGTGAATTCTAGTGGCCGGCTGCTCTGACCGGCAGTTTTTCGTGGTTTCTCCGATTAATACTAGGCGAATGCCGGAGCAGTGCATTAACAAAAGGGCCACGGAGACCGCGCGCGCGTTTCCTTCCTCTTCCTTATCCTATCCTCACCCTTATTTACACACACTTACACTTACACTTACACGCCCTACACTAACACATACGGAGAGACCGGTCGGGAGCTTAGAGGGTGTCCCGGTTGGGGCGGCGCTTCGCTGCTGGGAGATACCTGATTGAGGGAATCTCCACTAGCCAACGGTCGGTCGGCGCCGGATATCACCATTCAGCGGGGGCAGATCACCGCCACATCCCGCGATAGAACATGCATTACACTTACGGTGCTAATGACCTTTGCAGTTGACGCGTCCGGAATCACTAATCATTCAATCAACCAATATAATGTGTGGTGCCACCTTTTCGCGGTATATACAGCTCATTGCCATATCTAACGCATAGGTGGCCACCAACGCCACAAACCCGTGCGGAACCCAGGACAGCGAGGAATGGAAAAAAGAGGGGAAAGAGGGTTCAGTGGTGACACGTGGTGCTTGAGAGAGTCAACCAGCATGAAAACACCCGTGGGATTCGAACCCGCCATCCCGGTTTCGCTCTAGCATATTCGCCTTACCCCTTGGAAGCCACGGTGGCTGGCTTCTCTCTCGAGTATCTCGGTGTTGCACATTGCTCCGCGCGAAAAAAGGGCCACTTATTGATCGCCGCCCGTCAGACAGGGTAGTTTGTATGCGCAAAATATGTAAATAAGGCGCTGAGTATGCTAAGGGATTAAATTCTATTTTGTAAAAAATCCATCGGTGGCCGCCCCTGGCTCTGACGCGGCGTGACATGCCGCCTCGACGCCCAGGGAGGGAGAATGCTCGAGGGACTCTATGTGTAGTTGCGGCCAAAACGAGAGAATTTGTTTTTCCTTTATTTTCGAATCCGTAATGGAATGTTTGCGACAAAGCACAGGAAATGGATTTGGGTCAATTATTGATTAATTATTATATACGTGTGTATTAACGGCCAAGTCATTGGTTCCGTAAATGTAGTACGTCTTACAGCGAGGACGTTTCTGTGTACCTCTCCCGCTTGAACGGGAGATCTGAGGTCGACTTACACGTCCCCTTCCGTGAGTTTCCCGCTCCAGGTTTCTCCGCCAACTGGGCACCATCACAGCTTAGACAAGTGGTGAGCTGGGAGAGGTGGTTCAGGGCATCAACTGATGCCACTGCAATGCCTCTGACCGGGAGGTTCTAGGTTGGAGACCCGATGACGGCAGGATTTTCCGCACTAGTACCACGTACATTTTAAATACGTCCATGCCATCAACAACAGTGTGGAACTTGTGACCAGCCTTCAATAATTACACATACTGGCCAATGCAAAACTGATATCTTTTGATATTACAAACTTATTCCCTAACACCCTGATTGCATTCAGTCGCTGTCTGGAGAAGAATTCTGGCAGCCGGCTGGTCTGATCGGTAGTTTTCCGTGGTCAACCACACGCGAACACCGGAGCAGTTGCCTACCAAACGCCACGGAACGCGCATGATCTTTCCTTCATCGTCATCTTGTACTATTCTCTCCCTTTGCACACACACTAACGTGCACTACACTACCACACGTACGGGACTAATGACCTTAGCAGTTGACGTGCCCGGAATCACTAACAATCATATGCACTACTTCGCCAGTGGCTTCCTAACCTTCGCCAGAAATCAACTAGTTGTTCAGCAGCACACACTTTCTCGCATTATTGGAAATAGTTACGTAATATTGAAATATTGTAATTTCTGCCATACTAAAAACTTGAGTCCCGACGGCGGAAGTATTTTCGACACTACCTAGATAGGTAGGTCGAATTCAGTCGCTGTCTGCCATACTAAAACCTCAGTTATAACTTGAAAACGAAAAATACCTCCAATTCAAACAAAACGCCTGTGGTGTACCTGCGATTACTTCGATAGTCCAGAACAGTAGCCATTTCTAATTTTTACAAATTAATTTTGGGAATTCTGATGCGGTGTTGACGTAATTACATGACGAAATATAAGTAGTCATCTCCGTCAAATTAATGTTTATTTAGATAGCCGGCTTTCGACGGCTTTGTCGTCATCATCAGTCAGAAAATGCAAATAAAATAAAATACCAAGCAAATACAAAATAGGAGAAAGTGGGGGATTAATACAAATAATTGTTACATTGAAAATTATAATAATTAGCAAATTAAATTATAAAATATGAAATACAAGGGCGATATTAATATAGAAACCAGTAGCAAATAAAATTGCAAAATATGAAATGCAACGGGGGGATTAATATAGATAATAGATGTATTTGATATTATAATACTTACAGATCAATAGCAATTCAAATGGAAAAAAATATGAAATACAAATAAAGAAAATACACATTATTAAAAATTGCAAAAGATACAGAAAGAGGGCATCAGGACTACAGCCCGAGTGGTCTGTACTCGACAGCTCTATTCTATAACGCAATACTTGAGAACAATCACGTAAGTTGAGCCGACATGCTTCTCCCACTGCACTCTTCCATCCCAGAGAAATCAAATCAACCTTTCTTCTACAACACTATCCAATAACGAACATTCACTTCTAGAAAAGGCCTCAAGTATTGTCCTCCTACTCAGTTCAGTAGCACTAAACTTAAACAATTATGCATTCAGACAGACACAAACATTTAACTTCAAACATGCTTGATGCTAAATATGATATTGCCAGCGCTCTTTCCCGCCACAAAATCATAACCGTCCATAGCAAAAACCCACACCATGAAATGACTACTGCCAAACAGCTTCTCAAGAGAGCCACAAAAAACAACTTTACAATTTCAAAAGCTGACAAAGGGAACACGGTCATCATACTCGACACTCAAGATTACAATGACAAAATGAACGAATTTCTGAATGATGAATTTATTGATTGATTTTTCGTGTTTCCGGGCGCGTCAACTGCTTTGGTCATTAGTCCCGTTAGTGAAGTGCATGGTTTTTTTTTCGTGGGAGATAGTGGTGATCTTCCCCCGCTGGATGGCGAGATCCGGCGCCGACCTACCGTCGGCTAGTGGGGTTTCCCCCTAACCAGGACTCTCCCACCAGCGGGGCACCGCCCCAGCCGGGACAAGCTCTAAGCTCCCGACCGATCTCCCGGAATATGTGGTAGTGTAGTGCCTGTTAGTATAAGTGTGTATCGCGCGCGGTCTGTGGCCCGTTTGGTAGTGTACTGCTCCAGCATTCGCCTGGTGTTAATCGGAGAACTACGAAAAAAAACTACGGAACTACGGAAAACTACCGATCAGAGCAGCCGGCCGCTAGAATTCTCCTCCAGACAGCGACTGAATTCGACCTAGCTGAAAAGCTAGTGTCGAAAATCCTACCGCCGTCAGAACTCGAACCTAGGACCTCCCGGTCAGAGGCGCTGCAGTGACATCAGTTGATGCACTGAGCTACTGCTCCCGGTCTGAATGCTGAAAACATCGAAAAAAAACCCTAAGGACCCTTCTTCTTAAGTTGGCAACTGAGCTAAAGGACTCCCCCGCCCTGTTTCCTAAATCCAGATATATTCGGATATCCCCTGCCCCAACACTATCAGCCACAGACGCGCTCATTGACTCAACAACCTCTTTCATAAACACGTACATCAACAACAGTGTGGAACTTGTGACCAGCCTTCAAGAATTATACATGCCGGCCAATGCAAAACTGATATCCTTTGATATTACAAACTTATTCCCTAACACCCCGACTCAAGACTGCTATTTAATTTTAAAAAACATCTTTGACAAAGCTTTGTGTCCCGTACCAATACGAACAGAACTATACAATTTGATCTCACTCTGTATTGACAATAACTACGTTTTGTTCAATAACTCCTTCTACAAACAAAACTCTGGTCCTCCGATGGGCTCACCACTGTCACCACTCCTTGCAGACATTTTCATGGGCAATTTTGAAACACTCTTCTTTGAGACACTCTGCACACAAACTGCGGCGACTCTGCACACAAACTGCGGCGACTCTGCTCACAAACTGCGACTCTGCTCAGAAACTGCAGCGACTTTGCTCAGATACTGCGGCGACTCTGCTCACAAACTGCGGCGACTCTGCTCAGAAACTGCAGCGACTTTGCTCAGATACTGCGGCGACTCTGTTCACAAACACGCGGCTTTCTATGCCATGATTCACAGACTTGTCAGACTTCCCTTATCACAAGATAATTTTCAAAAAGAAACACACACCACGAAATATATAGCTTCTGCTAATGCTACTCAGTACCACTCTCATTGACAACATACTACGCTACAATTTAAATAAGAAAAAAATGAAAACGTACACAAGCCTCGCTCCATTCACCCAGAAACCATCAAAATTTATTTCTATTCCGTTCTTTGGAAAAATATCACACAAGGTAGCTCATATTATTCACAAATACAATTTTTACGTTTCCTTTACCACACACGAATTCCTCAAACACCTACTCTCACCTCGTAACACCACCCCACTAATGGCGAAATCAGGAGTTTATGAACCCCACTGCCACATTTGCGAAGATTAAATACATACGCCAGATGGGCAGAACCTTCAGTGCCAGAGTAAAAGAACATTTACATGCATGGAAACAAAATACAAACAGATGGCACTTTGTTACACATCTTATAAACACATGCCACACTTTCCACCCCGACTCAGACATTAAAATTCTTGAAATAGAAATGGAACAGAACGCTTTAGAAAGCTTTCACATTTTTCAAGCCAAACAGAAATCTGAAACTCTCCTCAACGAACCAACTTATTTCCCTCTGTCCCCTCTGCTAATAATTTTACGCACCCCTCCCCCACAAACTGACCCCCCGACTCCTGAGTCACAAAACAGACCTCCACCGACCCCTCGTCAAAGCTCCAGAAAACTATAAAAACCCTGGGTCAAATTCCCTCTGGGCACAGTCTCTTGACTTTTGCCACACGCACCGAGGTAAGGAAAGCATGGTTAGCCGACTAAAAAAATATGGTTACAAAATTGACCTGCCCAGTCGTAAATCAAATTCTAGACATTTGCCGGTTTGAGCACTCAAAAGCGTATGAAATTGTCTACATCTCATAAGTAGCATTCTCCGAAACTTCTTCTGGAAGTTAATGAACTAGGTCAATTTTTATTTTAAAACAAATTTTAGTTAACATTTTGATAGAAAAAAAATAATTTTAATCAATTTATTACGCTATTTATGAATTGAAAGGGATCTATAAGTCAATTTTTGAACCAATTATTACGGCAAAGTTCATATCAGAAGCAAAGAAATAAAATAAATGCCATAAAAAAATAATTTTCTTAATTTAAACATTAGTTCTTTACTCTGTGGTGAGGGAAGCATGATTGAAATCTTTATTATCCTATTTCTCACAATGAACTTGAAGTGACTAACTAGAGTCAAACCCTTCTACAACTATACCCAGATTAAGAAAGCGATAATGTGAATACTACTGATATACTTTACATGTACATTATTTTATAACACTTTTCCAGATGACATTAAAGGATTAAATTTGATAGATAAGTTTAAATCCCAAGTGAAATCGTTTCTGCTGCATAACTGTTTCTATACAATTAGGGACTATACTGAGCATCACAAGAAAAGTAACATTAATTTTAACAATGATACATAATGCATTATTTACCATTTGGACTGTATAAATGTGTATAAACAACCTGTAACAACTATTGTACTACAGCCTCTGGGTAAATGACCCCCATCTCAATCAGGTTTTTCGTCCAGTTTCCCTGATCCATTGAGCAAATGCTGAGATGGCCTCTTGTTTTGCTTCTGGACATAAATGTAACTTCATTTTCTGTGCATGTCTTCTAGAATTCAGTGGGAAATACAATTATTCAAATTATCGTTTCCATGTTGTCGCGGCAGGAAGTATTATTCCGAAGGACAACATGGATAAGAGCCAAAATTTATTGTTTATTTATCCTTGAAAATAGATTTTATTACATGGGAGGTTGTTGTTGATTTTTATTACTATTATTATTATTATTATTATTATTATTATTATTATTATTATTATTATTATTATTATTATTATTATTATTATTATTATTATTATTATTATTTTATTTAAGTAGTATATGACTTAGTGTAGGGATCACAGAATTTTGAAAATGTGCACACAATTCACTTTTCCCCATAGCACGTCATATGCAGTTTGAACTGTTTTTTGACGTAAAATAAAAAAATAAATAAATAAATTTGGGGCCAAAATTTATAAGTTCAGTATAATAATGTCTAATATTTTTAGTAATACTTTAATGCAACCAACAGTTGAAAAATAATTATGAAACATTTTTTAATAATAATTGATAAAAGAAATTAGTTTTCTGTTACAATGTGATTTTAAATGAAAGGAAGTCAAATTAGGGAAAACTAAATACTGATTCATAATACTGCAACGTTATTTATAATCTGCTTGCTGTGTTAATCTGTTACGCACTTACAGTAAATACCATTTTTATTCAAACAAGCATGATGAGGACACAATTACATAAAAATTAGTGGACATTTTTAGAAATAAAATTTATTTTATTTTCTATTGAAGTTTAGACATCACAGAATCAAAATATAAAAAGCAGTCTTGCATTAGAAGAAATAAAAGAGGTCATCTTTGTCAACATATTATTTTTATTAAGATAGCTGGCTTGCGACGGCTTTGCCGTTACCATCAGTCTACAAGGTACAGAAAAATATAACAAAATTACAAATAAAATACAAAATAAGATAGAAAATTAAATTACAATTAATAGATACATTTAAATTTTAGTCACAGATAGCAGATAAAATTGCAAAAATTGAAATGAAATGGGAGGATTAGTAGTAGTTCAAATTAAAAATTATAAAATACCAATAAAGAAAGCCACATTCTGATTGCAAAAGGTATGGAACTTGTAGCAGTTAAAATTGCAAAAAAAGAAATGCGATGGGGGGGGAGAGGCGGAATTAATACAGATAATAGCAGTTCAAATTTCCAATTATAAATATAAATAAAGAAATATACAAGTATATTCTGATATTGCAAAAGATTTTAAAAAAGTAAACATAATAATAATAATAATAATAATAATAATAATAATAATAATAATAATAATAATAATAATAATAATAATAATAATAATAATAATAAAAATAAATAAATAAATAAATAAATAAAAATAAAATGAAAAATATAAATGAATATCAAAAGTAAAAAAGGGGGGATAATAATAATAATTAATAGCAAATGATTTTACAAAGATGGGGAAATAATTGAATAATAAGTTCAGCCGCTTTGCTTACCTTGCTGCTTTTGGCAAACGTCGGTAGACTGTGTCCAGATGAAACGTGACGCAGGGTTTTTATTGCTTTCCGGAGATCCAGCGAGGGGTCGGAGGAAGTCTGTTTAGTGTTCTCTTGGAAATGTCTTAGGAGGCGGGGGGGGGGTCAGTTTGTGAGGTTGAGGTGTGTAAAATTATTAGTAGAGGGGACAGAGTGGAATTAGTTTGTTCGTTGAGAAGGGCCTCAGATTTCTGCTTGGCTTGAAAGATGTGAAAGATTTCTAAAGCGCTTCTGTTCCAGAACTCATTTTCTATTTCAAGAATTTTAATGTCTGAGTTGGGGTGGAAAGTGTGGCCTGCATTTATAAGATGTGTAGCAAAGTGCAATTTGTTTGTATTGTGCTTCATGTATTGTGTTACGTTTCCTCTGGGCACAGTCTACCAACTTTTGCAGAAAGCAGCGAGGTACGCAAAGCGGCTTAACTTATTATTCAATTATTTCCCCATCTTTGTAAAATCATTTGCTATTGATTATTATTACTATCTCCCTTTTTTTATTTTTGATATTTATTTACTTTTTATTATTGTTACTTTTTTTAATCTTTTGCAATATCAGAATATATATTTCTTCATTTATATTTATATTTTGAAATTTGAACAGCTACTAATCCTCCTGTTGCATTTCAATTTTTGCAATTTTATCTGCTATCTGTAACTAAAATTTAAATGTATCTATTAATTGTAATTTAATTTTCTATCTTATTTTGTATTTTATTTGTAATTTTGTTATATTTTTCTGTACCTTGTAGACTGATGATGACGGCAAAGCCGTTGAAAGCCGGCTATCTTAATAAAAATAAAATGTTGACAAAGATGACCTCTTTTATTTCTTCTCATAAGAACATCAACAACACCAAATCAGAATTACCACAAGTCTTGCATAAACTAAATGGATCGCAAAATACAAAAGCAACAAAACAAACAAGGAGAAAAATAGTATGTCATTACTATTCATACTCTTAAAACAACTGTATCCAGGAAGTCCTATATAACAAAATAAATGTTTCTAATATATAATGGGATATCCTCTTGATTTTATAAGAACATGGTATGCTCGTTGCATCTAAAGAGGCAACTGCATATCTGAGGTGCGATGGTTATCCATTCTTATGCTACAATCTTTTCCAGATCTTTACAGGATAAATTCGCTCTCTCAATTTTCCTCTTCAGAATTATCCATATATGTTTGATAGGGTTCAAGCCTGGAGATTGTGCTGGTGTTTTGAGTTGTTTGGGATTCCTTATTAACCATTGCTTCTTAATTTCTGCAGTATGCTTGCTATCACTGTCATGTTGGAACATGTAAATCAGTGGCCTACTCAATTTCTCTGCACTTTGCTTGAAATGTTTTCACGTCATTAAATACACGTTTGTCTATAATGCCTTTTATGAAATTAATATTTCCAACTCAATGACAAACACCCTAGATCATACACAATTCACCTCTGTGCTTCTCTTCATATACAATTCACCTCTGTGCTTCATAGTGGGAAGTGTGTTTGCCACTTCATTGTCAGTATTTACTTTTCTTCACTCTCTGTGTATATCCTCCGAGCCAAAAATTTTGATCTTAGTCTCTTCTGACCAAATGACATTGTACAAGAATTTATTGTTCTTATTCAAGTGTTCCTTTGTGAACCTTCATCTCTCTGCCCTGTTCTTCTTGTTAGCATGAGGTCTTTTTGGGGAACTCTTCAGTGATACCCATGTCTGTATAACACCGTTTGAATGGTAAAGGCGCTTATGGTTTTTCCAAACACCTTCTCAACTACAAATTGCAGATGTGGTATGCTCAAAGTGGGTTTTCTTGCAATCTCTCTCACAATTAATTGCTCTTCTCTCTCATTGAGCTTGCTTTTCTTACCATTTCTCATGGCATTTATTGTTTCTTCCGTGTTCTTAAATTTGTGTACTATATACTGAACAGTGGAATGCAATTTGTTCACCAATATTTCTATTTTTCTGAAATAATATCCTGTCAGAGCTAAATGCACAGTAACCTTCTTGACATCCTAAGTAAGTTCCTTCATCCTAGACTCAAGTGTCTAAATAAATCAATTACCTTTCTAATTAACTTCCTTCAAAATCAAGAGATTTTAATTCATACATTCTTTGTATGCATTATTTTTCAAACAGAGTATACATTGTATTAAAATTGGTTTTTCTTCAATATGCAAGGAGAATTCATTCCATTTGAGAAATAAATATGAAGAAAGTGGAATATTTCTTTCTCATGATGGAATGTACAAATACCAATGGAACATACTGTATACTACTAAATACCAATATCCAATGAAGTTGGAATAAAAGTATGAAAACACTAGTCATATGCCAGGTGTCTATTGTTTTGTTATATCCTTAGGATTATGGGGAAAATCCCAAAATGAATAAACTCTTTCAATTATGACAGTAAAATGACGAGACTTGACTAATATTAAAAAGCATGTTAATGGAGGATTACTCCGAGAAGTGCAAAGCGCTCAACGCCCCTTAAGGGGCTTGGAGACGCGTTGCGTCAAGGGTGTAGACGCAACAAATAAAAAAAAAAAAAAGGCCATCATTTGATTGTGTTTTTCTAGCTGTTCTCGCATTTCATTTATGAACGGAATTCTATAGTCAGTGAATCACATCTGCTTGTGCCAGCGAGTCTACAAGACGTGCCTACCTGCCATAAAAATTTGCTTTTCACATGTTGCATTTATGAATAGCAATGTTTTTATATTCGTTGTATGTAAAGATCTGTTGCTTTACATATAAACTATAGGCTACATGGTACTTGTAAAGGCTGTTGTGGTTAGTTACATTGGTTACTTTTTCTGGAGCTTTTATTCTCCTGCTGACCACATGTTATCTGAATTTCAGTTACAGCTGAAGAAAGTAATCGTACAAAATAAAATACAAAGGCATAAAATGTCTTGTGAGAGAAAGATAAATGCAGGCTCATCAAACAATTTCTTAGAAGCACCACTAAAATATACATGATTTTTCTTTGTACTTAGATAAGTCTCGCAAAGAATTTAAAAATTTCTAAATCATGTAATTGAAGTACAGCTGTTGAACGTTAATAGGAATAAGAAATAGTAAACAAACAACTATCTAAAAATGTGGGAATGGAAGAATTGAAGTAGTTGACAATAAAGAAATGGATTCATCCCCAAAGCAAATGCTCTCCTTCAACAACAATTTTGTTTTAGATATTGCAATGAAGCTGCATTAGAGTCAGTATGTCAAATATTCCAATTCACAAACAACATAGTGTGGATCTTGAGGTGATTCAAACACTAAAAGAACCGAGAAGAAATTCTGTGTGAGTGCCTAGTAAACAATTTGACAGATATGTTAGTTCAGTCAAACATCAATTCATATCTCATCGATTGGAATATAAAAAATTGTTTCAACTGAATTAAATAATGGAAGATGATGAAGATTAGACACAAAAAGCGATGGTATGCTTCAATGCTATGTTCTCTTTTATTGCTATCAGTGATAAGCTACTAACAATATGATAGGTACCATTAAATTTCTCTTTTCTGATACCTAATGCTAATGTATTTAAATGCAAAATACCCAATTTGAAAAAACTGCTGAAACAGCTTTATCACAACTAAGGAATTAATTCTTGCTCAAGTAACTAGTAATTATAAACAGAAATGTGTGAGACTAATTTTTTGTGGAAAACAAAAGCAGTATGTAACTAACAAATGGACATTTTTAAAAGATAATTTTACTACTTAGTACTAATCTCACAGTCAACAGAATAATTTATTGCATAAATTAAAATTATTATTTATTCTTTTAATTGTGGATGAATTACAATTCCTGTATCTTAAACCTACAGGTCATTTTTATGGATACTATTGGAATACCTTTAGATTTAGAGTTACTGATTTAATTTGAATGCCTGCAGTAAGTGATTGTTACATTTATATAATCCAGTTTTGATATTCTACACATCGATTCCTTCTGAAATAATTTTATTCATTGTTAGTGAAGGATGGCAATCATTATTTTATATAGAATTTTTCTATTGATAGTATCAATACTTTTTAATACTTTTAATTTGAAAAGAGAAACACATATGTGACAATGTTCACATGTTCTTATGAAGGTAATGATGCAATTATTTTCTATTAAAATATAATGTTATTTATATTATTAAGTTATAAGTAATCACAGTTGACAAAATCTCAAGCATTTAGCCTTCTAATGCACTGTATAGTTTTTTTTTTTTTTCAAAATAATGGTGTGGTCCCTTTATTAATAATTAAAACTTTCACATATGTTGAAGAAATATGATGCTTTTTGAAGACAAAAGCAAGAACACATTTCTTTGAATTCTAGTTTGTTTACTGAAAATTAGAATTATGCCTGTTCATTGCTGTACTATATGATTTATTGCAGAAATGAAATTTTGAATGAAGTATTCCTAAAAGGGTAGTTGAATTTTCACTTTCGATTAACAAAACTGTTCTTGTCCTATGGACATTTTTATTAGTATCTGATTTTCAGTGTGATTTGTTGAAACTATCAAAATAAGTATAGAATGATATTAGAAATTGAATAGTTTTTAAGTAGAGCAGAAAACTTAATTTCCTTCAAAATTCTGCTGTTTTGTGATTAGAGTGCAGTGATCTATGTCTATGTACTCTCATATTTCAACCGAAGTATATTTGGTGTATTTAGTCTATCTTAGTAGCCTTTCTCTAGAAATATCAGTAAATTGTTGCTTAAGAACTGGTTTATTCTTCATAACAACCTGTAAAAAGTATTGCTCTAATTTTAACAATAGTGTAAACACTGTCACTATGGGAAGAAACATGGATTAGTTTTCATCAGTCTTGATAATTATTTTTATTCTAATGACAAGAAACGACTATTATTAGGGTGCAACGCAGTGGTAAGAAAATAATAATAACAACAACAACAACAACAGCAATAATAATAATAATAATAATAATAATAATAATAATAATAATAATAATAATAATAATAATAATAATAATAATAATAATAATAATAATAATAATAATAATAATTTACGCACCTTCCTTAATGACGTCGAATATCTTCTTGTTTAAAGTCATGCGTGGAGTTACTTTACAACACAACGTTCGCTCTATTTCAGCCTCACACGATGGAGGATTTCGACAACTACTAATGATTAAAAGACTAGAGGGCATTGTGACACGGTGAACCAAATTGCGCCTGCGCAGGAACCCGAACAGTAACAATTGGAGAGAACTCATTTCAGTGGGTATGGAGATCAAGAATACTATTCCACATAATATTTAAGAAATCAATATACATAGACAATATCTAAACATAAAGGATCAATTAGAGCTAAGGTGACCATATTTTGAAAACATAAAAACACGGGACAATTTAGTTTCTGTCGCAACGGTAAAAGGAGCAAAAGACGTTATACATCATTTTATCAGAAATATTTAGGTTTTGGAAATGAAGATTAAATAAATGAGTAAATAATAAATGAATATGTATAACTTTCTTGATGTAATAGCATTCAATTCACGCCAATCCTAGATTCACTTAGAAAGTAACATTAGAAA
>BLKR01014939.1:0-62500 GCA_011170035.1 Teleogryllus occipitalis | reverse complement strand
ATGCGCTGCCGCCTCCTGATCCGTCCTGAAGACATTGGAGGCAATCGCCAACGTCCTGAGCTGCGCTCGCGCACTACCTGCAATGCACGAACGCGCTGGTGCCGATCTATGACACCGATCGCACGGAAGTCCGAATAAATAAAAAAATCTAAATTGTACCGAACCCGGTCTCCCAAACCTACCTGTGCTTACCTGGGCTCGTGTGGCCGGCTAGCTCAGGAAGCATGTAGATTCTAGAAATATGGATGGTGGACGGATTTATCTACGTGATTAATTAAATAAAGGTTACTTTGAACACAAGTGAACTTTAATAAAATAATTAAAATTTTAAAAGATGTGAATTGCATTTTAGAAACCGGTTTAGTTGGTATGTTAGCAGCCAATTTTCGCAGAAACTAAAATTGCCTGCTTATGACAGGTTTTATTGAAATACATAATCAATAATTATTCTTGAAAAAACTCCTTTATTTGCCTAATTATTTAGTTAGAGGCGTAAATAGTTCGAAAACGGGAATACAAGTCTTCAGCATTACTGGATTTTGTAATTTCCTAACTCTTAGCTTCTTCTTGATCCTTGAAAGAAATACATAATATATTTTATGTTGAATAGGCAATAGGTGTATCACCAATTAAAAGTAATAATCTGATATTATACCTGCTCGATTTCTTCATGTGTTTTTGACAGTTTTAGTTGAACCTTCTTTTTTTGGGATTGTTTGCCTCCGTGTGAAGAGGCAGATGGTTCTTTAGTTTAGAATCCAATCTGACACTCCTTCTCTTTGGAAGTAGCCCAACTTGCTTGATTCCCTCTTCGGATTTTTCCCGTATTTTGGATGAATCTTTTAGATCACATCCATGAGCGTGTGATGAAGAGGGTTTTTCTTGGTCGTGGAGTTCGTCATTACTCTCCATAACCTTGAAAAAAAAGTAAGGTATTTAATGTTGGCCAAGCAATTGGTGTATCGACATTTCAGAAAAATAAATAAAAAATGTTGAACCTTCTTTTTTGAGCATTGTATTGCCCCTGTGTGACGAAGCAGATAGTTCTTGCTCCTAGAATTCAATCTGTCATTTCTTTTTGGTACTAGGCCTTCCTGCTTCGTTCCATTTGCGGATTTTTCCCCGATTTTGGGTGAATCTTTTCGGTCACATCCATGAGCGTGTGATGAAGAAGGTATTTCTTGGTCTTGGGGTTCACGATTACTGTCCATAACCTTGAAAATAAAAGTAAGGTATTTAATGTTGGCCAAGCAATTGGTGTATCGACATTTCAAAACAATAAATAAAAAATGTTGAACCTTCTTTTTTGAGCATTGTATTGCCCCTGTGTGACGTAGCAGATAGTTCTTGCTCCTAGAATTCAATCTGCCATTTCTTTTTGGTAGTAGGCCTTCCTGCTTCGTTCCATTTGCGGATTTTCCCCCGATTTTGGGTGAATCTTTTCGGTCACATCCATGAGCGTGTGATGAAGAAGGTATTTCTTGGTCTTGGGGTTCACGATTACTGTCCATAACCTTGAAAATAAAAGTAAGGTATTTAATGTTGGCCAAGCAATTGGTGTATCGACATTTCAAAACAATAAATAAAAAATGTTGAACCTTCTTTTTTGAGCATTGTATTGCCCCTGTGTGACGTAGCAGATAGTTCTTGCTCCTAGAATTCAATCTGCCATTTCTTTTTGGTAGTAGGCCTTCCAGCTTCGTTCCATCTGCGGATTTTCCCCCGATTTTGGGTGAATCTTTTAGGTCACATCCATGAGCGTGTGATGAAGAAGGTATTTCTTGGTCTTGGGGTTCACGATTACTGCCCATAACCTTGAAAATAAAAGTAAGGTATTTAATGTTGGCCAGGAAATTGGTGTATAGACATTTCAAAATTATAAATAAAAATGTTGAACCTTCTTCTTTGGGCATTGAATTGCTCCTGTGTGAAGAAGCAGATAGTTCATTCTCCTAGAATTCAATCTGTCATTTCTTTTTGGTAGTAGGCCTTCCAGCTTCGTTCCATCTGCGGATTTTCCCCCGATTTTGGGTGAATCTTTTAGGTCACATCCATGAGCGTGTGATGAATCAGGTATTTCTTGGTCTTGGGGTTCACGATTACTGTCCATAACCTTGAAAATAAAAGTAAGGTATTTAATGTTGGCCAAGCAATTGGTGTATCGACATTTCAAAACAATAAATAAAAAATGTTGAACCTTCTTTTTTGAGCATTGTATTGCCCCTGTGTGACGAAGCAGATAGTTCTTGCTCCTAGAATTCAATCTGTCATTTCTTTTTGGTACTAGGCCTTCCTGCTTCGTTCCATTTGCGGATTTTTCCCCGATTTTGGGTGAATCTTTTAGGTCACATCCATGAGCGTGTGAAGAAGAAGGTATTTCTTGGTCTTGGGGTTCACGATTACTGTCCATAACCTTGAAAATAAAAGTAAGGTATTTAATGTTGGCCAGGAAATTGGTGTATAGACATTTCAAAATAATAAATAAAAATATTGAACCTTCTTTTTCGGGCATTGAATTGCCCCTGTGTGAAGAAGCAGATAGTTCATTCTCCTAGAATTCAATCTGGCATTTCTTTTTGTTAGTAGGCCTTCCTGCTTCGTTCCATCTGCGGATTTTCCCCCGATTTTGGGTGAATCTTTTAGGTCACATCCATGAGCGTGTGATGAATCAGGTATTTCTTGGTTGTGAAGTTCATTATTACTCTCCATAAGCTTCAAATAAAAAGTAAGGTATATAATGTTGGCCAGGCAATTGATGTATCAACATTTGAAAATAATAAATATAAAAGTTAGAACTTTCTTTTTTGAGTGTTGTACAGTCACAGTGTGGAGAAGCAAATTGTTCTTGCTCCTAGAATTCAATATGACAATCCTTCTCTTTTCTGCTTGATTACAAACCTGCTTGATTCCCTCTTCGGAATTTTCTCGTATTTGGGGTGAATATTTTATATTTCTTTCATAAGCGGGTGATGAAGCAGGTTTTTCTTGGTCCTGAAGTTTGTTATTACTCTCAATAAGCTTGAAAAAAAACAACATAATGTGTTTAATGTTGGCCAGGCTATTGGTGTGTCAACATTTGCAAATAATAAATAAAATGGTTGAACCTTCTTTTTTGGGGATTGAATTGCCTTTGTGTGGAAAAAAATATGGACCTTCGGCTCAGGATTGAATCTGACACTCTTCTTCTTTGAAAAACTACATGTTTTTTAAGTCAGCCAGGTGATTGGTGTATCAACAAATATAATCTAATATATGTCTCTAATTATCTATTATAAATAATTTAATCTAAAATGGTAGTACCTGCTTGATAACCTCTTTTGAATTTTCCTGTATGTTGAGTGAATCTATTGGATGTCTTTCATCAGTGTGTGATGAAGCTGGTTTATCTGGGTTTTGGAGTTCATTATTACTCTCCATTACCTTGAAACAGAAAACAATGTATTTAATGTTGGCCATTCAATTGGTGTGTCAACATATGCAAATAATAAATAAAATGATTGAACCTTCTCTTTTGGGGATTGAATTGCCTCTGTGTGGAAAAAAATATGGACCTTCGGCTCAGGATTGAATCTGACACTCTTCTTCTTTGAAAAAATACATGTTTTTTAAGTCAGCCAGGTGATTGGTGTATCAACAAATATAATCTAATATATGTCTCTAATTATCTATTATAAATAATTTAATCTAAAATGGTAGTACCTGCTTGATAACCTCTTTTGAATTTTCCTGTATGTTGAGTGAATCTATTGGATGTCTTTCATCAGTGTGTGATGAAGCTGGTTTATCTGGGTTTTGGAGTTCATTATTACTCTCCATTACCTTGAAACAGAGAACAATGTATTTAATGTTGGCCATTCAATTGGTGTGTCAACATATGCAAATAATAAATAAAATGGTTGAACCTTCTCTTTTGGGGATTGAATTGCCTCTGTGTGGAAAAAAATATGGACCTTCGGCTCAGGATTGAATCTGACACTCTTCTTCTTTGAAAAAATACATGTTTTTTAAGTCAGCCAGGTGATTGGTGTATCAACAAATATAATCTAATATATGTCTCTAATTATCTATTATAAATAATTTAATCTAAAATGGTAGTACCTGCTTGATAACCTCTTTTGAATTTTCCTGTATGTTGAGTGAATCTATTGGATGTCTTTCATCAGTGTGTGATGAAGCTGGTTTATCTGGGTTTTGGAGTTCATTATTACTCTCCATTACCTTGAAACAGAAAACAATGTATTTAATGTTGGCCATTCAATTGGTGTGTCAACATATGCAAATAATAAATAAAATGGTTGAACCTTCTCTTTTGGGGATTGAATTGCCTCTGTGTGGAAAAAAATATGGACCTTCGGCTCAGGATTGAATCTGACACTCTTCTTCTTTGAAAAAATACATGTTTTTTAAGTCAGCCAGGTGATTGGTGTATCAACAAATATAATCTAATATATGTCTCTAATTATCTATTATAAATAATTTAATCTAAAATGGTAGTACCTGCTTGATACCCTCTTTTGAATTTTCCTGTATGTTGAGTGAATCTATTGGATGTCTTTCATCAGCGTGTGATGATGCTGGTTTTTCTTGGTTTTGGAGTTCATTATTACTCTGCATAACCTTGAAAAAATACATAATGAACTTAATGGTGGCTAGGCAATTGATATACCAACATTTCAAAATAATAAATAAAAAGGTAGTACCTGCTTAATTCCAGCTTCAAATATGTCTTTAATTTTTTCTTGCTCTTGAGGTTCTGTCTGAGCCACCTGATTCTTGGATCTCATGACATACCTGTGTACAAAAATTTAAACCATACAGGGATGAAGAAATCTTGAAACCTAACAATTGATATTAGCAAATAATTTTCTCTCATTATTATGTAATTTGTGATGTTTTTATTTAATTACATAGGCTCAAATTTTCCTTGTGTTCTGCTCTCCGTAAAATTCTGTTTTGTGTACTCTTTTATTCTGCTCGTGGGGACCCATTCATCCCAACTGAAAACAAATGAAAATAATGATTTCTTAAAAGAAACATATGTATTACATGTTATAGAGTGTAAAATAATCTGTAAAGAAATGTTTATTTAGCTGTAGATTTTGTATGAGAAAAGACTGGTCAACTGCTTCTCTTCCATGTTCAACTACTTGGTCAAAAATGTACAAAGTTTTCCGTACCGCTTTTTAGAATCAAGGAGATGTATTCTAACTGAATTTATATGGAGATTGTTGCTTTTCATAATTCTTGCCGGATACCAAATGTTGTTGTAAGAAACCAGTACTGTGTCACCTGGAAGAAGAACGCAAAAAATTAAAATTTTATATCAGCAGTTATTGTAGTTAAAGATGTAGTAGTATGGAAATTAAGTGAGATAAGAAATACGGCATTCGGATATATTAATTTCTCTAAAGACATTTAGACTGAAAACTTAACTGTTTGCAATATTGAGTCAACCAGATATAGAACAGAAAATAAGTTTCAATACTAATTGCATTTAAGTTAATCAAATCAAATCAAGATTATATAAATATGAAAGGTCTAATTCCACTTAGTCCTATGCCTCTTTTTCTTTGAAACTGAGAAACTACTCCTACTAATGTGCTCATCATACTTATTATTATATTTTGTGTAAATAGTTGGATGCTTGTGTAAGAGATATTACTATTCAAAGAAATCATTAGTTCTTTACTCTGTGTGGGAAATAAGATTGAAATCTTTATCTTCCAGTTTCTCACTATGAACTAGAAGTGGTGTAGAACTATCTAGAGTCAAACCCTTTATATTCAGATATCAGAAAACTATACCCAGATTAAGAAAGTGATAATATGAATACCAATTAAAAAAATATTCTAACAGATGAATAGAACAATATTACTTCAATTATTTTTAAACCAATATTTTTGGCACAGAATTTATAAGTTTAGTGAAATAATGTCAAACATTTTAGTGAAATTTAAAATAAAACCAACAGTTAAAGAATAATTTTGAAATATTTTTTGAAAATAATTGATGTAAGATATTAGGTTTTTGTCACAATTATGATTTTAAGTAAAGAAACTTGTGTAAAGGGAACTAAATACTGACTCATGATACTGCACTGTTAATTATTGATCTGCTTGCTGTATTAATCTTTTTAATATTTATGTATACTACTAATTTCCAATATCCAATAAAGGTGGAACAAAAATATGAAAACTTCAGCCATATGACAGAAGTCAATAGTTTTGTTATAGACCCAGGATTTGAGGGAAAATACTAAAACAAAGAAACTGTTTCAGTTATGACAGAAAAATGCCATTTTTTGATCATGTTATTCTGCTGGTAATCATAGTGTATTTACAGATGGAATTTCACACTCAGTGCATGACATCTGCTTGTTGCAGAAAGACTTTGAGGAAATGGCCACCTCCCAAAAAATATTTGCAATTCATATATTGTGTTACAGAATAGGAACCTTTTTATTATATGTATAGTATGTAAAGAACTGTTATTTTGTATGTAAACTATACTATTTTTTGGGATACATGTGAAGGCTGGTATGATTAAAACATTTACTTTTTTGCAGTGTTATACAAGCATGCCTTGTGCATGGTACTTTTTGCAAAATCATATTGTGTAGCTAGAGCTTTTTTCTGTTACTGTCTACTAGTTATTAATTTCCATTACAGCTAAGAAAAGTAATCTTACTGAAAAAAAACAACAACAAACAAACAACACAAAAGTTAAAAATGTCTTTCGAAAAAAGAAAAATGCATATTATAGCCTCATCAAATTATTTCTTAGAAGCACTACTAAAATGTATAAGGTTTCTCTTTGCATTCAGATTAATCTAACAAAGAACTTAAAATTTGTTAAATCATATAATTAAAGTAAAGCTGTGGAATGTTTTGGAAATAAGAAATACTAAACAAACAACTATACAAAAATGCGGGAATGGAAGACATGAAGTAGTTGACAGTGAAGAAATGGATTAATCTGCAAAGAAAATGCACACATTTGACAACATTTTCTAGATACTGCAACAAAACTGCACACAAATCATTACGTGAAATATTCCAATTCACAAACAATACCTATAGTACATAAAATGTGTATCTTACAGTGGTACACACAAAAGCAACCCAGAAAAGATTAAGAATGAATACCTAATAAATAATCTGACAGATATATTAGTTCAGTAGTAGGCTACATCAATTCATACCTTATTCAAAGCAATGTATAAATATGGTTTAACCAAAGTAACATATTAAAGATGATGAAGATTATGTATAATAAGCTATGGTACTCTACAGGATTCAATATTACTTTATCTGTTATTACCATCAATTATAAGCTACTAGCAATATATCAAATTTCTCTTTTCTGATGTCTTTAAATCCAAAATGCCCAATGATCTGAAGAAAGTGCTGAAACAGCATTAGCACAACTAAAGTTTATTCTTGCCTAATTAACTAGTAAAAATTATAAGAGTGTTAAATAATAAATAAATAATAGTGTTTAATTTTGTGTAGAAAACAATAGCAAGATTAATAATAATATTAATAGTATTAATATATAATATTATAATATAATAATATTAATAGTAAAATTAACAATTTTTTATGATTAATTATTTTTATGAAGAATACTTAGTATTAACCTGTTTTTCAACAATGATTCATATTATTCATTCTTTTAATTTAGGATGTATTACAATTCCTGAACTTTAAACCAACGTAATTTTTTTGATATTGCGATATTCAATTTCTTAGACTGAATGTAATGAAAGATTGCTTCAAATGTATAATTTAGTTTTGCTATTATACACTTTGATTCCATCTGAAATAATTTCTTTCTATTGTTAGAGAAGGTTGGCAATCGTTATTTTAAATATATTTTTTCAATTGATAATACTTCATATAAACATGTTTTAATACTTTTAATTTGAAAAAAGAAATACATCAGTGATAATCTGGAAATGTCTAATTGAGATGGTGATGCAATTATTTGCTGTTGAAATGTAATGTTATTTACATTGTTAACTTATAAGTTTATTTGTAATTGAGTTGACAAGATCCAAGCATTCAGTCTCTTAATGCACTGTATTGTTTCTGTCTTATATAATAATGGTGTGGTCGCTTTATTAATCATTAAAACTTTCAAATATGTCAAAGAATATGTTGCTTTTTGAAAAAGAAAGCAAAGAATATAATTCTTTAAATTATATAGTTTGTTAACTGAAATTTAGAAAGTCTGCCCATTGCAATACTACATTATTTATTGAAGAAATGAAATCTTAAAAGAATTTATTATACAAGGGTAATTGCATTTTAGATAATATCATTCATGTTATCTATTAACAAAATTATTCTTGTCATACAGACATTTTTATTATCTGATGTCCAGTATGACAATACACTTACATTACAAATTAAATAGTTTTTAAGAGCAACAGAAAAGTTAATTCCTTTCAAAATTCCCTGTTTTGCAATTATAATGGATTGATTTATATTTACTATCCTATTTCAACCAAAACTCCTTTGGGTGTGTTTAATCTGCCTTTTTAATCTTTGCCTACAAATACCAGTAAATTGTTGCATGAGACAAACGTGAAACGTATCGCCCTTATTTTAACAATAAAAGAAATACTGTCATTATGGGAAGAAATATGGATTAGTTTTCATTAAATGAACACATTTTGTTCTGATTATTTTTGCTTCAGTGAAGAGTGACAAATGTTTTTCAGGCAGCAACGTAGTTACGCCGCCTGAAGTAGTTTTTCAGGCAGCAACGCAAATTAAATAGTACAATTATCACTCACCTTCTTCGAATTTCTTTTCGCCCAAATCCATCTTAGAGCTACTTGAAAACAGAACTTCTTTAGCCACACACGATGAATGTTTTTGACAACTGCTAATGATTCAAAGATTAGGGTATTCGGGTACTGAAAATAAAGTTGCGTCTGCGCGGGAAAAAAATATGTTACTAGTAATGACAAAATGGCGTCTATCAACCGGAACAGTAACAATTGGAGATAATTCAATTCATTGCGTTGAGATGTTAACTATACTATTCCACATAACATTTAAGAAATCGAAAATCTATAGACACATTTAAACTAATGTTTCGACATGCGTGCTTGAATGTTTAATTAGAGCCGGGGCGGATATATACACGGTTCCGCCCTGGGCTCCATTAATTTTCCCGCCTCATGAGAATTTATATTATTTATGAAAAAGAGATTATGATTTCTGTTATATAATTAATAAAAAATAAATTAATAAAATTATTTTTCAGAACTTTTAATATTTGTTTTATTTCTCATACATAATAAAAATTTAAATTTCACAGGAAACTGTTTAGGTACTACTGAATTTGTATACTTACCTCGAATATAATTCTTTTGTAATAATTTGGGTTAATTACAAATAATAATATAATATAATATAATATAATATAATATAATATAATATAATATAATATAATATAATATAATAATCAATATTAACGGCCAGTGCATCACTTATGATGTGCGCGAATTGAAATGTACAGATTCTTTTTTTTCTTTTCGATGGCGCCATCTGATTCCGTGTAATCTTTGATGCGTTGCATTGAATTAGAATCTTCCCACGCCGTTTTCTTAAAATTAATCTAACGGAGGTGCTTTTCCTTAAACTCATAGAAATGATAACAATGCAGTAAGTAGTTTTCAATACATTTTAATAAAGAATATAAAAATAATACTTATATAAACAAATAAGTAAAATCTTTAATTAATATGATTAATAAAAACTTAAATTAATGAAATTATATGTGAGAATTTTATATATTTAATTCTTCATACATAACCAATATTTTAGGTTTCACAAATGTGTGTGTGTGTATATATATATATATATATATATATATATATATATATATATATATATATATATATATATATATATATATATATATTGTGACGTCATGGGATTAAACAACCCCATAACGCCACCATCAGCTACGAAAAGAAGCCCACGAACAGAGAGAAGTCGAGTACGCGGCGCAACGATGGCTTGTAAACGCGCCATCTACCCACAGCTTTTCGAACTCTGACGCCCGAACCAGCGAATAATGTTTTTCCGGGAGGTCACGAAAAGAGGAGAATATTCACCCCTCCAAAATTTCCCCAGGGCGAGAGTACCATAAGTATCGCGGCGCGCCTCGGAGGACCCCTCTATGACTGCAGCAGCGACGGCGACTAGACTGAGCTCTTTGATTGCAGCAGCGACGGCGACTAGACTGAGCTCTTTTTGACTGCAGCAGCGACGGCGATTGTAACTTAATAGCATAGGAGTTTATTTTAACTTGGTAGTTAAAAGTTAGCTTGTGAAGAGTATCTTCGAAAGTGAGGTAATTAAAAAGTGGAGTTCACAAGCATTCTTCGCATTCACAATATTTGAGAGAGAAGTGACTGTTTGACTCCGAAATAATTTCAAATTTGTAAAATTCGCGCAGAAGGACATTAACTAAATCCAGCATCTCATATTGCACGCTGAGACCACACACGCACAAAGTGTGGTAGGTAGGCCGAGCATTTAAAGCATAACTTCAGCAACATTAATTATTCGAGGCTGGAAGCGCGAACAAACTTGTACGAGGCGCGGCAGAAGAAAAGGACGACCCCAGGAAGAGCGAAGCGTAGGTGAGAAAGATTTGGACTGGAACGAGAATCGTACGAGTCCGGAGAACGGGAGAAGGGTGTGGAAATTGGAGGCGTGGCGGAGTCCAGAGTCCGGAGTTCGAGAGAAGGAAACTTGTAACGTCGTGGGACAGCAAGCGGAGAAGAATGGCGACGCGGGGCTGCGAGCGGCAGAAAATCACCAAGATTACCTACAGGCGAGCGATGCGGAGCTTTTGAGGTAAAGAAACTGGTAACTTTTATGCGGCGATCAGTTGGGGAAAGAGAGTAGCCGTAAATACACGACAATTCGTGTTAAAAGTGAGAGGGAGATTCCCCGCTGGGCAGTGTGGCGTAGTGCTCTTCACCCACCCATACTTATTAGCGGATTCAGAGAAATTTAACACTATAAAGACGGGAAAAGCGCATGCCTAGAAAGACGGTTATGGGTCAATTGACTCACCTATTTCTTCTCATATATTGATTTAATTTATGTTTTATTTGCTTTTACAGTAGGATAGTGTGTTATATGATATTTTACAACTAAATTTTCATAATTCAAAAAGTAATGTTTTACTTTAATACTTACAAATAATACATATTATGTAAACATGAAAGTATTAAAAATAAGCTAAGCAGATTCACAGCTTGCACATGTGGTTGATACATTATTACACGTTCCACAGACGTTTTTACTAAATTATTTGCAGATATACTTGTGTTTTGTTGCCGTGGCGAAGTCTAATTTGACAAAGAACACGTTTCAACTTTGATGCTGGAACCACCTGCGCGGCAGGTTGCATTCCGACGGCACTTTCTCTGCTCTTTCGATATGGAGTTGCCAATTGCTCTCTGACTTCACGAATGAATTGTGTGCGTGTTTTTCTTTTCCCTGTAACGATTTTGAATAAAGTGTGTGCATTGATCATAAACAGGTTGAGAATGTTGTAAAAGACATGCACTGGCCATCGTCGTGTTCGTTCGTTCAGTATATTTTCGGGCCATTTGGTCAATAACATGAATACCAAATTTAGTATCATTGTAGAATCGAACAGTTTGTGGAGCCTTCTTTTCATTGGCATCAACAGTAAGTGTTTCGTGATGTGTACTCAGAACAAGAATATTTTTCTTTATTTTGCCTTGATAATGTGTTAGCAGTGCTTTTTCTTTTTTATAGAAAACAGGTAAGCAGTGGATCTCTAGGGTTCTTTTCAGAAGTCATCACCTCTCTGCTTCCTCTATTCAGCGTACAAACTAAACTTGTGTTTCTTTTTGCAATTGTTTCGAGAGAATCAGTGATCTACAGAAACTGTTGTAATATTTCATCTTTTATCCAGAAATTGATCAGCAAGACGCAATACAACATGCTCACCTAATGATCGATTGGCTCGCTTAGCTTAATCTTTCCCCAAGTATGAAAACCCATTCACGACATACATCTGTGAGAAGCCAATATTTAATTCTATATTTATTTGGTTTATAACTCATATACTGTGTACAAGGGCAAATACACTTGGAGGGGAAAGACTGTTCGTCCACCGTCAAGTATGCTGTGGGCCTGTAGGAAGATAAGCAATTTTCTGTGAATTTGTTCCATATTTCAGATGCGAGACAGAACTTATCTGTTTCCTTTGGACTCTTGTTTCTCTTATATCAAAACGCAGATATTTCATTATGTCTATGAATCTGTCCCGTGACATTGTTCGTGAAAAGAAGATGGCCCCATCTACAGTGGGTCAATTGACCCACTTCCGTCTTTAAAGGTAAATTTCAAAAATTGAAGAGGAATATTAAAAGGACATCTTTTAAAATCTTACCAGATAATTGAGATAGGGAATCATTAAAAGCTAAGGAATTTTAGTGCCAGAAATTAAAAGGTTCCTGAAGGAGAGCTTTGAAAATTCAGAAATGGGTCAATTAACCCACCTCCGTCTTTATAGTGTTAAATAGCCTCGGACAGAACGAACAACTCGGAGGACCGCACAAGAAACAGGTTATGAATATAGGCATATGGAATGTAACATCAATGACATGGTAGGAAGTAGAAATAGTTGAAGAGATGGAGAAATATAAATTGGAAATACTAGGGATCAGTGAGGTTAAGAAGAAGGGACAGAAAGAGATGGAATTACATAAAGGATATCCATTGAGATATAGTGGAGTGGAGAGAAAGGAAAGAGCAACTGAAGGGGTGGGAATTGTAGTAAATCAAGAAATTAATAAAAGAACAGTAAACTGGAAACCAAGGAAGTTCAAGGATAATACAAGTAGACATTCAGTTGAAAGAAAGAGTAGCCCTAATAGAAATTATGCGCCACGAGAAGACAAAGGTGTCATAGAGGAAGAATGTTTCTATTCAGAACTCCAAAATATAATAGAGTAAATACGGGAAATAAATCATCAAATGGTAATTATGGGAGACAGGAGTGCTCGAATAGGATTGGACTATAGGAAGGGAAAGGGAAGCACGGGGAAATATGGAGCGGAAGTCATCAGAAATGAATATGGCGATAGGATGTGGGAATTCTGTATTGATAACCAATTATTAATAGGTATCTCATGGTTCCCGTATAAGAATACACAAGTTCACCTCCGAAACTAGAAGGAACCAAAATACCATTAGAAGTATGATATCTACTTCACATACACGGATTCCTTTAGCTATGCTGTAAGAGATATCAGAGTTTATAGAAGCGCAGAACTGAATTCTGAACATAAATTAGTGGTGCTAAAAAGTTGTATTAAAACCCTACCACTGGAACACTACAAGAAATATGAGAAAATCAAAAGTGAGGACCTTAGACAGGAAAATATAAGGAACAGATTTGAGCAAGCCATCAGCACAAAATTGGAAATGAGAAAAGGAGATGAAAACAATGACATAGAGGGCAAATGGAAAAAAAAATAAAGAAGCATTACTGGAGGCCGCCAAAGAGGTATGTGGAAAGAAAACAGTACAAAATTCAAAAGAACCAGATGGTGGAATGAAAACGAAGAAAAGGGGGTTAACAAGCAAATGAAAGTCTACTTAAAGTGCACGGAAACTAGAACACAAGTAGATGGGAAAATATGTGGAAGCGAGAAACAAAGCAAGTACAGAAGTCAAGTGGGGCAAGGAAGAGACATGCGAAGAATTCGGGTTAGAATTGGAGGAAAAGTGCCCCCCCCCAAAAAAAAAACTTGGCAAGTAATCAATGGATTAAAGGGGAAACATAAGAACATGGTGAGGAGTGTATTAGGGACTCGGAAACAATTTAAGGATAGAGCAAGTTGAGGTATTAGAAACATGGAAAAAATAATATCTATCACTTTGAATACATTATTGAATTTTTGAGTGAAAGTGCTTCAAATGATTTCAATTGAATTTTTTTGAAAACTCAATAGATTCCTGTTAATTTCGCATTTACAATAATGCTTAATCGCCACTTTCTTTAATACGGCTTCAAATTTCTAAATGAAAATTTCTATTTAGGGCGAGGGTTTACTCTTATTTAATATTCTTGAGGTAATATTTCGGTTGCATTATTAGGAAAGCAAAAAGTTGAGAAATTGTCAAGAAAATGTACTTTCGTTGACAATAGATGGCAGCTGGCCAGAGAATGGAGTAAGATCTTAAAACCAGTCCATATCAAGGAAATTAGAAAAATTTTCTACAAGAAAGTCAGTGCCATTCTCTAGCACCTCTAGTTTTGTTTTCGTTGCGTGCAACAGTGTCCATGTTGTCGTCCCCAGTGGATTGCCCCGAGCGCCGTCCGGGCCCGCGCCGCTGAAGAAGGCCGACTCAATAATGCATTATGAAAAGTCACCCTTTCCTTTATTCATATTTCGTTTGCATTTGAAACCTCAGTTAATGATTTATTGACATTTCCATGAGCACGCATCACGCAACCAAGAAAGTAAGCAGCACACAGCGCCACAGATTTATAAAACTAACAATTTTTCTAACCGATTGCTCACCTTAATTGTTGCTTCAATTTATATTAAATATTTATTTTTTTATGTTATATACTTAAATAGTATGATGTTTAAAATAGAACTAAATTGTGTATATATAGTTCAATTATTGTATTCACTTCTGTCCTGGCGTACACAATACGAGTACAAACTATTATAGGAATAATATTTCTGCCTATTTGACGGCTGGGGTGGAGTAAAACGATGTTGCCACTTACTCGGGCGGCAGTGACATGGTCGTTCTCGCATCAGTTAACCGCAGCAGCAGTAGCAAGAAAGAAATCGCAATAAGAGCAAACAACAGTATGCGACAAGGTACCTCACACACAATGCGTAACTAAGTAATGACGTTTTCCAATTTTCAGTTTCTGCTCGCTGTTATATTTCATTTTTGCTTAATACATATTGGCAACTCTGCAGTGAGTCATCAGAATTTCAAGCCTCTGACTGAATATCAGAAACTTCTCTCCCCCGTGAGCCCCCCAATTTGTCAAAAATATTGTTCAGACAATACACATATTATGGTGAGAACTGAACTTAATAACTTTGACTTCTGTGTCTTTGTGGATTTCAACTTTGCGCTGGCTATGACTTGAACTCTTTCTTGAGACTTCACTAAACACTCTGGTGACAGTTCTCTGAACAAGATTATTTGGTGCGAAAATATAAGCAAGAAGGAGGATCTCACACATGCCTTCGTCACTTGTTTTATAAGTCTCCTTGTAATTGATAATAATACACCCTTGCCAATACAAACTATTCTTATTTAACAATATTACCGAACAGAGAGGTATACACGTATAATTCAGTCGCGTAGAATATCAAATAATTACTTTAATTTCGCATACAGTTGCAGATTCTACAGGCTCTGAACAGGTGGGGTAGAATCGATAAGTGTCGAACCAGCAAAAATGTAATAGACTGGTCAAGGTCTTTATCCTGTAGAATATAGTGTGAGAAACGTTTCCTTGAGGCCTGTAGTCTCAAACGTTTAGTTCTTAAGGCCCTAAAACGCTTGGTTTAGGAGGTATTTAACGATATAAATTCAAAAATCCGACCGAGTGGTGGGGGTTGCAATTGATATGAATATTTAAATGCGTTTTTTACCAAAGCTTCATATTTTTAAAATTAAAGTGCCATTCGTCACATCTCCGTGAAATTCTCATTTTTTAGAGACCCCATTTATACAGATTAGTGGCGTGTGGTAGCCGCAGAAGATATGTATCTATATATTTAAAAAAAAGGTATTTCGCCATGGCTTCGTTTAGAGCTTCTACTGAACCGATTGTAGTATTTTTTCCTTTAAATGAAAGAATGTGATCCCTAGATGTGTTATCAGATATTGTTTGTGTTGATTCACCAACATTTACGGTGTAAATTAATTAATTAAATATTTCTTTAATAGTGCGCTTATCAATAGTCAATTGTTTTCTTCCAAAGTGTGACTGTTTAAAAATCGATATATATATATATATATATATATATATATATATATATATATATATATATATATATATATATACATATATATATGAGTCGATAGATGTCCACGCTGCTTCATGGTAGCGCTGCTTGATGTTTTGTTTTGATTGTTGAGATTTGTTTACAATTCATCAAGGTTTTGTTTCAGTGTAATTATTGCATTGTGGCATTGACAGTTTGCATGTATTTGCTTTTGTGGTGTATTTTGTAGAGAACATTCGGACGGGGTCCCGTCGAGGTGGGTTGGTCCACGTCCTGACGGGGGGATACAGAGAGGGCTCTCAAGTATTCCTTTCCTTCACAAGTCGTTTTTCTTCTCCCCATTGTACATTCTCATTCTTCTATACTATCCTGTCTCTTTTCTTCTCCCTCTTCTATTTCACTGGCCCCCTCTGTATGCTGAACGCCCACCCATGTGTTTGCCGTGCATGGCGACCCGTGTCGGAGGGTATGTACGAAGTAGGGTCAAAAAGTACCCGGAATTGGTCATTAAAAATTTATTAAAAATATTTATAACATTCTTACATTATTTCCCTTCAAAATACTCTCCTCCTGCATCTACACATTTATTCCACCGTTCATATAATTGTTGGAAACACTCTTGAAAGCCGTTTTTTGAAAGTTCCTTGAGCCGCTCCGTCGCATTTTCAATCACCTCTGACGAATCAGCAAAACGATGTCCCTTCAATGACATTTTTAACCTTGGAAACAGGTAGAAATCTGGTGGTGCGAGATCGGGAGAATATGGAGGATGTTCCAGAGTGGTAACATTATTCTTGGCAAGGTATTGTTTCACCATTATGGATCGATGTGCTGGGGCATTGTCGTGCAACAAACACCAGTCATTCTCTGCCCATTTTTCAGGTCGTTTTCGTCGAATTGCATCTCGTAGCCGTTTTAAGATCTCTGTGTACAATTCTTTATTTACTGTTCTCCCTTCAGGAATAAATTCATAATGAATCACTCCACGGTAATCAAAAAACACCTCCAACATCACCTTACCTCGGCTTCTGTCCAAGCGAAATTTTTGTTTTCTTGGTGAAGTTTTTGACTTCCATTCAGCGGACTGCCGTTTTGTCTGAGGGTCGTAAAGAAAGCACCATGTCTCATCACCTGTAACAATTTTACGCAGGAAGCTGTCATCTGCATCAGCCATTTCAATCAAGTCCCTGGACATGGTCACTCTCATTTCCTTTTGCTCAGGGGATAACATTTTTGGAACAATGTGCAAGCAAACACGATGCATGTTCAAGTCATTATGAAGAATGCTGTGAACACTCCCATGTGAAATACCAACTTCAGAGGCAATAGTATTGATGGTTGTTCGCCTGACCGCACGCACAATTTGTCGAACGCGCTCAACATTGTCGTCTGTAGTGGAAGTGGAAGGCCGCCCAGTCCGAACGTCATCTTCAATTGTTGTGCGACCGTCGCGAAAACGCTTATGCCACTCGTAAACTGCTGTTTTCTTCATCGCAGAATTTCCGTATGCTTTTTTTAGCATCTCAAGAGTCTCCGAGGGTGATTTCTCCAGCAACACACAGAATTTAATATTGCCACGCTGCTCTAATGACGACATTGCACAATCCGACGAAAGAAAGAAACTACGATCTACAGTATTAAACACCGAACGCACGGAACCAACTACAACTGCCTGCTAACCTCAAAAGCACATTCACTACCAGTTATGCCAACCTCACAAACAAAAATTTCCCTTTCAGCTAACAAATACTTGACTGTAAGCGTCTATTCCGGGAACTTTTTGACCCTACCTCGTATGTCCTGGCGGTTGAGGGGCCTGTCTGTTTCCCAATTACTCTCCTCGTGCTCCTTTTTTTCTTGGCACCCAGGGATACGTGCTCTTACGTATTTTGGGGAACATTCCTTGTAGGTCTCGATACACTTGCTTTGGCTACGGACTCTTCTAGACGGGCGGTCGGGAGCTAACCCACTCCCGATCAACCGGCTTGGACTAGGTCTTGTACTGAACTCCAGGGTGAGCGGGGGGATCCACGGCGGTGCAGCGCTGTGGTAACCCCCACTATATCCCCGTGGCAACCCTGGCACTCCGATGGAGTGTCCCCTTGTTGGGCTCCGTGGTGGGTGGGGACCACGGGGATGAATCTGATATCCTCTTAATGGATAAAAAACCTACCCCCCCGCCCTCTTCCATAAGGAAGAGGAGATTTGTTGGTGAAACAGTAAATCTTGAGAGTTTTTTCTGTAACGAGTCAGACAGACCTACTAAGCCCCGCTTTCTCGTCATGTCAAGTAAAAGAGAAAATGAAACTATGAAGAGTGTCAGCCCTATAAAACTTGCCAGGGAAATTGAAAAGTTTGGTATATTTCAGTCGGTGGTCCGTCAGAGAAATGGCACAATTCTTTTCGAATGTCGCTCTGACGAACAGATCAGCAAGATCCTTGACCTCAAAGAAATAGCCGGCCTCCAGGTGCATGTGTCCGCCCACCCGACCTTAAACCTCTGCAAGGGTGTGGTAAACCACGAAGACTTCGCTACCGAATCGGAAGAAAATTTGAAAGCCTTCTTTGAGCCATATGGTGTGTCAGAGATCTACAGGATTCAGCGGAGAGTAAATGGGGTACCCACTCCTACCTCAACTCTAATACTGACCTTCGACCGTCCATCGCTACCAGAGAAGATATCGTGTAGCTTCTACAATCTTCGTGTCAGGCAGTATGTTCCAAACCCTCTGCGCTGCTTTAAATGCCAGAGGTTTGGCCATACGCAACCTCGCTGTATGAGCGCCGCAGTCTGCGTGCACTGTGGAAGGGAGGTTTGTAATGACTCAAACTGCTCCGCCGAGGCAAAATGCGTAAACTGTTGTGGAAAACATCCATCTAATTCCAACCAGTGCCCGATTTTCTTAAGAGAAAGAGAGATCCAGAAGATCAGGGTCTCTGAGAAAGTCTCCTTTCCGGAGGCACGACGTCGTTACCTGACGCGAAACCCCGTGGACATGGCCCGAAGTTTCGCTGACACCATGGGTCAACATAAGAAAATCAATTCGGAAACCCAAACGCCTAAAGCCTCCACTTTGCGCGATGCTGCCTGCCAGGTGTCCTTTGATGACATCGGCGGAGATGCAAATCCCAAATCTCTTGTCCAGCCTGAAACAAAATCGGAAACAAAAACCATAAATATTGCAACCAACACCCAAACACATGAAGAGAAGCTGAGGCCGACAGGCCCTATTGCTAGATCTAGGTCGCCTGTCTGAAGGGACCGTGGTGTCTCAATACATGCGACCCTCTCCAGCAGTAGTCAAGATGACTCTGCTGGGAATGAGGAACCTCGCATGAACCAAGCCATTACTTTCCAACAAAGAAGGAAAAAGAAGAAAAAGAAACCTTATACATAACCTACGCTTGAACCAAACCTTAACTAGAAACTATGGCTCTCCTGTCATGGAACATAAATGGCTTTCGAACTCGTTTGGATGAATTGAAGTTAATAATGTCTACACATAGACCCGTGGTTATCTGCCTGCAGGAAACACATCTCCTTTCTGAGCACTCCATCTCTCTACGCGGGTTTTGTTGCTACAGGCAAGACGTAGACGATGGCCTCCGCGCCCATGGCGGAGTCGCCACGTTTATCACAAACTCTTTGGTATCGAAAGAAATAGACATACGAACCACTCTGCAGATATCTTGCGTTCGTGTAAATTTCCGAACTATTTCTGTTACCATTTGCAACATTTATATCCCGCCTGGACAAGTCGTGTCACAAAATGAACTGGAAGATGTGCTCTCTCAGGTGCCTACACCTTTTCTCATTGTGGGGGACTTCAACGCCCACAACCCTGCCTGGGGTGGCACAAGGTCGTGCACGAGAGGCAGGTTACTTGAAAATATCATAGATAACCAAAACTTAATTCTCCTAAATTCTGGCGAAAGCACACTTTTCCGTAGCTTCTAACACATTCTCGTCCGTGGACCTAGCTCTGTAGTCCCTCTATATCTACAAACTTCGAGTGGACTGTCCTTGGCGACCTGCATGGCAGTGACCATTTTCCCATTCGGGTCAACCTCGATATTCCCGATCTGAACGTTGCTCGCCCCCCTCGGTGGCTAATCCACCGAGCTGAGTGGGAAACATTCAAGAAAGAATTACGAATATCGGAAAACTGCCCAAACGACATCGATGCTATGGTTGCCCATTTTAATAACGCCGTCCTTCATGCGGCCTCATTTGCCATCCCGAAGTCGTCGGGCCATGCACGACACCCCCCTGTGCCATGGTGGAACGATGATTGTGCCACCGCGGTCCGGGATCGGAAGAGGGCATTGGCAAAACTTAGTAGGTTCCCAACCATGGAAAACCTAATAAACTATAAAAGATCCCGAGCCAGAGCTAGATTAACGATACGGGAAAGTAAGGCTGCGTCCTGGGGAGCCTACATCTCGTCACTCTCTTGCCGTTCATCCCCTAAACTTGTGTGGAGAAAGGTCCGACAGATCGGTAGAAGACTCCCTTCGCCGTCTATTTCAGGGCTTATGGTAAATGGCAATCTCCTAACCTCTCCACAAGAAATTGCTGAAGAAATGGCCTCTCATTACGAACAAATCTCCAGCTCCGTACACTATTCTTCTGGCTTTCAAAACACGAAAAGAAAAATGGAAAACTGTAAATTAGACTTCTCGAGTCGCGTGGAGGAAGATTACAATGCCTTTTGCTCCATGGACGAACTCTCCTGTGCCCTCGCTTGTGCGAAAGATTCTGCTCCAGGACCAGACCAGATACATAACCAAATGTTGAAACACCTACCTGAAAACGCTCGTTCGTTTCTCCTCGGCATTTTCAACAATATTTGGGTTGAACATGCTATACCAAGGATTTGGCGTGAAGCCATCGTTCTCCCAATCCCTAAAGAAGGAAAGGACAGAACAACCCCCTCAAGTTACCGCCCAATCTCGCTCACAAGCTGTGTGTGCAAGCTTTTAGAGCGAATGGTAAATACACGTCTGGTCTGGCTCCTGGAACAAAAGAACCTATTTACACCTCTCCAATGTGGCTTCAGGAAGCACAGGTCAACCATGGACCACTTAGTCACCCTCGCTACGCAGATTTCCACTTCTTTCGTGCTACGTCAGCACCTGGTAGCAATTTTCTTCGATATAGAGAAAGCGTATGACACCACCTGGAGGTACGGTATTCACCTTGTATACTTGGGGCCTTAGGGAACGGCTCCCTTTGTTTCTAGTAGGTTTTCTTTCATCAAGATCTTTCCGCTTCCGCCTTGGCGACGTGTTATCCTCTAGTCACCAGTTAGAAAACGATGTTCCCCAGGGATCAATTTTGAACGTCACTCTGTTTGCCACTACAACTTGTGCTCAACAAACTGCAGGAATGGAGCGAAGAAACAAAATTCAAGTTCTCTACCTCAAAAACCACTTGCATGCACTTTTGCAGAATCCGTCACCTCCATAATCACCCCGACCTTTTTCTTGGAGGACAGCAGCTTCCATTCGTTGAATCCGCAACCTTCCTTGGACTCACATTCGACAAGAGTCTAACCTGGCGAAAACACATCCGTAAACTACAGGGCCGATGTGTATCACCTATGAATCTCCTTCGCACTCTTACTGGTAGCTCTTGGGGCGCAGACCGTGTTTGTCTTCTGCGTTTGTATAGAACTCTCATCCGCCCTATCTTGGATTACGGATGCATAGTGTATGGGTCAGCGTCTCCATCAACCCTCCGGCCATTAAATACCATACACAATGCTGGCATAAGGATTAGTACAGGCGCCTACCGCACGAGTCGCATCGAATGCCTCTTGGCCGAGGCTGGAGAACCATCCCTGAGCCGAAGGCGGGATATTCTGATTGCCTCCTATGGCGCGAAATTATCCAATGTTGATACTCCCTCGCGTCAAGCAGTCCTCCATCCAACCCACCTGACTTCATATGCGCTTAGACCGTCATTACCCCATCCCCTGGGTGTCCGTCTCCGTATGCTCTTAAAGAAGCTTCATATAAAAGTACCCAACCCTGTGAAACCCCCCCGAAACCTTGTTTCCCCGTGGAAACTACACCGGCCGATAATAGATCTTAGACTGGCTAACCTTCCTAAATCCTTGACTCCCCCCAGTACATTCTTATCGGAATTTGAGGCAATAAAATCTACGTATCCTGGCCACTTCTTTATTTACACCGATGGCTCCTCCCAAAACGGCAAAGTCGGATGTGCCTTCTACTGCAGTAGATCCACGCAAGATTTTCGACTAGACTCTTCGTGTAGTGTCTATACCGCAGAGAAGTATGCGATCTTGGAGGCTCTTAAATATGCTGGATCGATGTCAATAAAGAAAGTAGTGATCTGCAGTGATTCAAAAAGCTCTCTTGAATCCATCTCCTCCTCGTCTTGTGACCCACTGACAATGACCATCCAACAGCAAACCCACCATCTCTTGGTCCGTCACTATATTTTAGTCTTTTGTTGGGTCCCTGGACACGTGGGAATAAGAGGAAATGAAATAGCGGACCAGGCAGCAAAGTCCGCTTTGAAGAAAAGAGAATTAGACATCTTCACAGTCCCCACGGAAGACACTAAGCTGTTTATAAAACGCTCTATCCGCAGTGAATGGCAAACAGAGTGGCATAACTCAGATTATAAGCTCACGAGAATCAAGGATTCCATAAATCCTTGGTCTTCCTCATCTCGTGATGCTCGGCGAGAGGAGATCATTTTAACACGCCTCCGAATCGGTCACTGCCATTTCTCCCACGGTTATCTCCTCCACGGGGACCCACCCCCTATATGTGAATGCTGCAAGGTGGATCTTACCGTGGAGCATGTTCTCTTACACTGTGTTAAGATGAGAGAGAGCCGTCGAAGGCATGACCTTGCTGGTTCCCTTGCGGAGGTTCTTAGTAATGACGAATCTTCTCTCTGCAAGCTTTTTGCCTTTTTGCGAGAGACTGGCTTGTACAGCCTTATCTGAGAGAAGATGATAATGCCAATTATTGGCTTTTAGCCCGAGATTTTAAACAAAAAAAAAACAAACAAACTATCTGGCAATTTTTGCAAAGCCCTCTTATGAGGATATGTCCCTTCTCAGTTTTACTTTGCTTTCTATTAAAGATTTTAATTTTCTTTATTAATTTGGAACTGTAATATTATGCACTGGTCTTAAAATAATTTGACACGGGCGCAAATGACCCTAGCCGTTGAAGCGCCCTTAAACCCAATCAATCAATCAATCAATCAATCGGACAGGGTGTTTTGCTCGGTTGTACTGAAGTAGTGAAGTTATTCACAGGTTATGTCGAATTCCGACACGCCCACGCGCCCCAAAAGACGAAACGTACATTAACTGGACGCAGGGAAAGAGAAAGTCAGCGTAAGTGTCGTGATAGTGAGGTCATTTCGTTTTCTGCTGGGTCGTTGTCTATGAAATGTCAGTTTTGTTCTGCTTTGTACTTCGCATGTGAGAGAAATTCTGCAAACGAGTTTACTCTGTGTTGCTTAAATGGGAAAATAAGTTTACCTTCGAGCAATATGCGAGAAGAAATCAAAATTGTTTATAGGACATGATGACACATCAAAACACTTTAGAAATAATATCCGTCAGTATAATAGTGCTCTTTCTTTTGTGTCATTTGGCGCCGATATTGCATTGCCACCTGGTCATGGGCCATACGTGTTCAAGATTTTGGGAACTCACATCACAGAATATCTTCGTTATAGCCTGAATATCCAAACAATGCAACGTATTGTGAACAGTATTCTACATTTATCTCAGATCTCACCGTCAAATTTTGACGGGTTTTCACTAGTTCTACTGAAATAATATAGGAGACGATAATAATGATTCTTCTTCTAATTATTGTAATTGACTGATCGTTACTAATTCCGGGCGTGTCAACTACTGAGGTCATTAGTCCCGTGAGTGTAGTGCATGTTTTTTCATCTGGAGGTCGCGGTGATCTTACCCCGCTGGATGGCGAGATCCGGCGCAGACCTACCGTCGACTAGCGGGGTCGGCGGGTTTTCCACAACCAGGTATTTCTTATCAGTAGGGCACCATTTTAGCCGGAACAAGCTCTAAGCTCCCAACCTCTTCCGGCATGGGTGGTAGTGTAGTACATGTTATTGTAAGCTTGTTTGTAAGGGGTGAGGTGAGGACATGGGAAAGGACAGTCCGTGGCCCGTGGCGTGTGGTCCATGGCCCGTTTGTTAGGGTACTGCGCCGGCATTTGCCTGGTATTGATCGAAGAAACCACGAAAAATTATCGATCAGAGCAGTCGGTCGCTAGAACAGCGACAAACAGTGACTGAATTCGACCTAGCTGACAAGCTACTGTCAAAAATCCTGCCGCCGTCGGGACTCGAACCTAGGACCTCTCGGTCAGTCACTGCAATGACATGAGTTGAACTGAGCCACATCTCCCGATTAATATTGTAATAATAATAATAAATAATTTTTATATAATAATAATAATTATTATTATTATAATACAATAATTATTTTTATTATATATAATATGTAACTATTATATAATAATTATTGTTAATTACTAATTTTCCCCTTAAATAATAAATATTTTTTCTGTGTACCTGAAATCATATAATTTTATACAGTCATACTTTTCTAATTCGTATTATTTGCCAATGAGAAAAGAAATTATGGCATGGTACACCAATGGTACCTACATCATCAGTTACGAGGGTTGCTAAATACAGGGAAAAGTTGAAGAATAAAAATTCAGAAAAACGAAAAGAATTTCTTGAGAAGTTGATGTACATGGAAATTTATTGAAAAGGCAAGAGGATAAAAAAGGTTTAAAAGACAAAACGATGCAAAAACAAAAGAGAAATAACAAGATTAAAAGTCAGAATTCGCATAAAAAGTAATCTCTGGATGTTGAGCCTTCAAAATAGCTTCATCAGAGTTTTGGGAGAGCCAGAGAAGCTGAATCTCGTTGTCTGCAAGAGCTTGACTACAGTTTTTACGCTTAACACAATGGAAAATTATGAAAGACAATTATTTAAGGACTATTAGTTTATCTCAGCGTAAAAATGATTGAATATTGAAGAAGTTGTCAATGTAACCTTGACTTAAGCGAACAGAGGATTGTTTTCTGTCGTAATTTGAGTGTAATACAATTTGAGCAAGGTTTCCGCGCCAAACACATCTTTGCACAGAATCTGCAACGGCAGTGAGGTAGCCCTCGCTACAAACAGTTAAAAATCTAATTCCTTCAATGCAGCCAGGATGTGAACTACTACTATGCCTTTGAATTGACGAGGCGATCTTTTGTGAAAATGCTCGGCTGAAAAATTCTCCAACAACTGACTCTGGTGGCGTCATATTAAGAAATGAATTTGATCCCTAGAAGTGGCAACAATGCGGGCCTCCAGTATCTGGCGCGATCTTGCAAGCGCCTATGAAGCAGTTTGTCATATCAAAGAGTTTGTCCTTTCAAAGAGTTTCATACGAAAGACGTCTTTGCCATTCTTTTTGGAAGCCAGCCTGCGGATTTTAGAAAACAAAATATGATAAGTCCAACGCGGGACGTTTAAAATGCATGTCCTTTGCTTTTAATTAGCGATAAGGAATTGTTATAAATGATATTTCAAGTACGGCACCAAATTTGAATTAATTTTGGCCGCCTATGTGCCAACACGGGAGAAGAATGAACAAAACAAAATGAAAACACCTGTTAATCTAATTGGTTCACATGCATCAACAAGCACTCTTGAAAGTGGTATGTAAAGCTAGAAAGAACCTTCCAAATAGCCCATGAAAGAAAATAGCAGTTCATCAGCTTGTGAAAGAGTCTTTCAGTGGTGCTGTTGACTATTATAATGTTACAAAAATGTCAAGATGCCAGGTGATTCCAGGTGTCGAAGAGAATGTCAAAACATTTTTTGAATCAGATGAAGTAAGCTGGTGAGCATTGGATAAAAGGGATTATATGTATGTAAAAAAAAAAAAAAAACAAGACAGAAAGTTCAAATCCACAAACACTACCTACTTTTGACTATTTCAAAAGTACACACACCTTACTTAGATAAACATAAAAATCAAATTTATCGTTCTAAGTTTCAGTAGATGCGCCCTGATTATGTAAAGACTTACCGATACCCCGATTTATGCATTTTCTCACATTTGTATATTTTCACTAATCCAAATATCGATTCGCAAGATGATATGCTGTAATACTGAAAGTGAGCTTTGGATGATAAATAAATGCAAAACCTGTCATTATGGCATTACATTGCCAAAATGAGATGTTGCAGGTACACGTTCTTTTCTAAGCATGAGATGGGAATCAGTCGAAGAAATACCAGGGGTTAGGAACTTCCATAATTTTGAGAGATTTTATGAGAAACATTTTTTGGCAATCTTTACTAATTACTCAGAACGAAGGAAAATCAAGTTGTTTTTCCTAAGAAAACAATTTAAAATTAAAGTAGTTATAATTAATATAATTTAATTTTCTTAAGAGAAATTTATGTGGAATATTACTTTGAGTTGTCATTTGCAACATCTGTAACTAATTAGGGTGTATCATCCATAACAATATTCAAAAAAAATAAAAATCAATTTCATTATTATCTGCTAAATAATCTTGGTACATCAACTCCTTAAAACATTCCACAAAATCCCAAAACAATTTTATCGTGTTTGAAGTAAGGGACCTGAATTTTACTTAAATAACTCAACAGCTCTTTCAAAACTTCCCAAATTTTGAAACATCCATAACACTAGTGTTATTTTATAATAATTTGAAATTAATGAAAGAAAATAATAGAAAATATGCTGAAATGATAACATATCTTTATTATATCTGTAGGGAATTTGTCATCTGAAGGTACGTATCATTGTTATAAACAGTTACAGTTACAGATCTCATGCGTTGTGTGTGTTGGTAAAAGGCTTGTCATGATACATTATTTCTGTAAAGCTGATTAATACATTAAATTCTTGAACCTGAAACGTGTGTTTTATTTATATTCCCAAACCAACAATATCAATACATTTTATTAAAAAAATACACTAAATTCTTCTTGAAAGATATAAAAATGAAAATATGTCATGGTGTAACAAAAGGAATGGCTGAATTATAATAATTATTATAACAATAATTATTATGTGGATTTGGAAAGAATTATACAATTAGATATTTTGAATAACAACACCAGTTATTCAATTTATAACAGGAAGTTACAACTCCTGAGACAACAAACCAGTAGTTATCTTATATTTGAAGATGTTCCTGTTATTAATGTTCCTGGTCCTCAAATTGGTGCATCTGCTTGTGTACAGAATATGATTGTAGAAGATCATTTGATGTGGCAAGTTTATTATTTAATTTTGAGTGGTATATGATATTTTGTTTAAGTAGTTTAAGACCTCACATGCAAATTGTTCAAAATTTCTGTAAAATATGAACATTAACTGAGCGCATATTTGACTTTCATAATGGCAAATATTTGTAATAAAAAAATCAGAAGCGTAACCAAACAACCAATTCATTTGAAAATACTGTCTGCTGAAAAGTAAAGAGATTTCAAAAAAATATTTTGTACAAAAAATACTTGATCTAATTACAATTTTTCCAATTTAGCTTTGTAATAAATATATTGCATTTTTAATATCTTGTGTTAATTTTTTGGTTTCTTTTTTCATGTCCACTGATTCAAGTTCTGCCTTGTACTTTTGTTTCAGAAGGTCAAGTTTCACCTTACACAAGGTCTGCCGTTGTTCTGAGAGTTCTCCTAGTTCTCCCAGCTTCTCCCTAACCTTAGCCACCAGCCATTCCTGCCTGCTTTCTAATTATCTAGGGTCTGTTCCTTGCAGATCTTTGGACTCGTTCCTTGCTGGAATTTTTGGACTCGCTGCATTCTTGAAAAACATGGGTGTTATGCATTCTCTTATTTGTTTTGTAATCATTGCTTAATGTAATTGTTTCAATTCTGGATCCTCAATAACAGAAATAACACAATCTGAAAAGGCAAACATGTCTATTATTAATGAAATACATTGTATATTTTGTTTAGCATTGAACATGTGAATGAATTATTATTGTGTGTGTGTGTGTGCGCGTGTGCGTGTGCGGGTGCGGGTGAGGGTGCGCGTGCACGTGCGCGTACGCGTGCGCGTGTGCGCGTGCGCGTGCGCGCGTGCGCGTGCGCGTGCGTGCGTGCGTGCGTGTGTGTGAGGGAGTGTGTGCACCCACATATATGGTCAAAATAGGCTATTTGACAACTTTTAGAAAATCATCTTAGATTGTATATTATATCACACTATGCAACCTATTTCGCTAACTTTCTGTGTACTGCTAAAATTGCAACAAGAATCGGCGACAACGTTCAAATGAAAAAAAGACCGCCAACACTCTGTCTTCCGCCAGATTCGTTTCATATTGCTCCTGTGACGTCACATGCATGTAAACACGCCAGCAGCAGGAGAATAAGCCGAGAAAGAAAAGTAAGTTGCCGACCTGGATGGCCGAGGTGGCTAAGAGCGAGTACCGACTCAGCGCTTAGGGTCGCGGGTTCGAGTCCCGCCTTGGGCATGGCTGTTTGTCCCTCGACTTTGCGTGTGTGTTATCGCGGAGGGCCTCGCGTTCTGCTGACCCCAGATCAGAGGAGCCCGTAAGTGTTTGTCTAGTGTATGGTCGAATATGCGTCCCTTCGGGACGTAAAGGGCAACCGGCTGTCGGCTGGATACAAGCCCTAGGTAAAAAAAAAGAAAAGTAAGTTTTGGGGTTCATTTTGAAGACCTCGAAGAAAATGGTCTAAAAATGGTGTGCGGTGCCACTATGTACAAGTACATCCATCAAAATACGGAAAAACTGTTTGTTTCGGTGCCAAAGAACACCAAAATGCGAAAGAAGCGAATGCAACTCGTTCGTAGAAACCCGAGTGATCTGTAGGACCATTCAAATGTATTTTTCCGTGAAGATCATTTTAATGGAAATAAATGTTTTAGATTTTATTCTATGAAATTATATTAGGTACTATGTTATTTTGTGTATTGTTCAGGTTAGTATCAATATTCATCAACATAGAAACAATTTCACAGGAGAGAGGCCGGTGCATAGTATGAAGGATCCTAAAACAATTATTTTACTGAGTTCTGTCAATATTTAATGAATTAGACAATCAGGTTCAATCGATCAATTATAGTCAATCAAAAAATAGGGAATTACTTTAATGATCTAATCCATACTAGTTTGATGGGAGGTTATGTTTACTGCTTGAGTGTTTTTAATGAAGAGATGTCCATAATTTAATTTTTTGACAATTATTATTGTATTATCCTTCAGCTATTTGCAATAATTAATAAAAATAAAATAATACACCACAAATTATATTTGCAATAAAAATTAATATGTTATTAATAATAATTAATCACATTTTAAATAAATAAGACCTTGATTTATAAATGACAGTTTAATAGCCAACATAGTGCATTACACAAAACAAATTTCGATCAATGACGTCATCTTTATAAGTTTGATGTTTAAGCATGAAATTCACAGAAAAGTTCAACTCTTAATCTTAACTTACAATATTACAGTTGGAGAAGGATATGGCGAACTTTACCTATTTGGCTTCAGCCAATTTAAAAATTGGCTTCAACCAGAGAAATTTAATGGTGGAACAAGTTCAGCCATCAGAATTTTATTTTCAACCAAATCCGAGTAAAAATAGTGCTTGATACTGGTTATTCTCGAGCTACTTTTGTCAATGTCCGGAAATGTCTTTCAGGAAATGCCTTTCAGGAAATGTTTCTCCATTTTCGGAAAATGAAATCCAGTACCTAATTCACGACTACTACGCAGGTTGGCTGATAAATAAGAAATTAAAAAACTAATCACTTCACACCACGATGAAAAAACCTTCTTTCCTTGCACTTAGGATTTGCTATGCAATGACTAGCTTTAAATTTGTTTACATGCATGTGACGTCACACGAGACGCGGCCAATAACAAAACGTTTTCAATCACGTGACCCAGGCCTCAAAAATATTAAATTTAAGTGAATAGTTTAATATAAAGAATGCACATTTTTTAGCAAATATATAAAAAAAGCTTTAATGTGAAATAATCTTCTTGGATAACAACAAGCCAATCTATATTTATAATACAGTCAGCCTATCGTGGTATCAGATTCTTATTTATGTTTATTGAGTATTCTGTTATCAGGATTCAATTAATGTTAGTATAAATTATTAATTATCTGTTAAGTCATTGATGAATTATTAAACAGCCATACAAGCCTTTTTCAATTTTTTGCACTGTAGAAGAAAGTAGGACCCAGTGGTATATAGTAAATATATGAATATAATTATTTACTGTATAACTCAAGAAACATTTTGTGGAAAGATTTTCATGAAACTATGTACTGCAAGCAGCCTGGCAACTCAGTTTGTTCTAAATTTTCAAACATTTGTCAAAAATTCTAATTTGCTGAGCAGTAACATAGTATAATAGACAATTTGTATAATGAACACACATATATTGTGATATTATGCTAACAAAGTACATAATTACTTAAAATAAATATAATGTTAATTATTGAAATATAATACAGTAGTCAAATTAAAAATATAATGTAGCTAAATTAATAATTATTTATTATGCATATTGGAGTAACTTTTGTTGTTTGGAATCAACATTAATCGACCACCCACAAATTATGAATTTAAAAACTGGAATAACTATATAGTAATTCTAAAACCCCAAAAAAAGTATAGTTTTCTCAAAGGGTAAGCACCAGACATCTCACTGAGCTCTACTTTCCACACTAATGAATTGCTGCACTTTCATATATTTTATTTACTAAGAAATGGCATTGTTAAAAAAATAATGACTAATCAATATGTAGCATAATAATGTAAACACTTGTACATTATAATAGAATGTGGAATGATTTGTCACATTCTGACATTTTAGTTATAAATTATTCTTAATAACCGAATTATATTCTTATTAAAAGTTTTTTTTCTTTCTTCCACGGGCTTTTTCTAGCTTTCAGAGGATGCCGATTTCGGCTGACCTCGCCGGCTACCCAATATGTCCCTGATGGGGGGACATCAACTCTTACACTAGACATACTTTTATACTAGAATACAAATATTTTTGCGCATCGAAACCAGATATTTTGTCCGTAGAAAGCGAATGTTTTGGACGGAGAGAAGAGAGTTATCAGATGCGCTAGATTTGCGTCCATGAATTGTGGGAATGCTGATTTGTTGACGTAATTAGTTGGTGAAATCTTCGTTTACTTACTAGATCTATGGGTAATTTCCAAAATCAGAACACTGATATATAATAAACTGTAAAGAACTCATATAGATTAATTAAAGCTAAAATAAAAGTCTATATTGAAACATTATTTTATATAACAAAATATATTACATAACTTATGCGTAGTGTCTATGTCAGGTATACATACCTTCCGCGCTCGTTTTGATTTCCACTGGGCACTTAAGTTTTGAATTGGTTCTTCACTAAGACAATTGACGGTAATAGAATTCATACAAAACAGCTTTTTTTTCAATATACGGTGATAGCACTCCAGCATTTTGTAACAAGCACTACTGCATTCTCTTTCGCTTTTAACAAATTTATTTTATTTCGAAAATTTCACTACGCTGGTATATCTTGTAATAAAGATATTCCACACACAAACAATATCGCTCGCAGACTGTAACTATAGCTGAAAAAACGCATCCACTGTGAGAGACAAAAAGGGACTTTGTTCCAGAACGGCCAATTTTACACAACGGGCTTATAATCAAATGTATATATTGAGTCAAAAACAGAAGATAAAAATAAAATGAATTCTCCAAACATCATAAATAATGCGTTCAATATCGTCAATAATTGATACAACTTGTCTACTTTCAATTACCCGCGAAATTCATCGAATTAAGTTACAGCTAATGTCAGACGAAGACAGAAAATTGGGATTCCTCTCGGGACACCGCGCTGCGCACGGCAACCAAACCCCCACCTATTGGTTGCCTCATCGATGATCCTGTATTGAAAGGTGTTGAAGCGTAGGGCCAAAGAGTAAAACAGTAAACGCAGTAATGGAGGCAAGAGCCAAGAGCGTGGTGTAATGCCTGGAAGGGCACCAGACGCCGGAGAGAGTGCCAGTTGGGCGCTCTTTAGTTTAAAAATGAAATTCTTATCTATTATTTGAAGGTTGTGCAACCTAAGAACGAGCCGCCACTTTTATTCACCACCCCCACACGAATAACTATAGCATACACATCAATGTTGGACCTAGAGGGAGCACGTGGAGTATCCACCTATCACCCATGTACTCACTCTTGTACGTGCGTGAGTGTTCGGATATCCTACGTCACCGTTATTCTGTAGGCAAAGTGGAAACGCGCTATCATCTTATCAAGTAGCCAAAACTGTACGACATCACGAAGCGACATTTCTACATCAATGGTGTAGGTGAAACGAGGCGTCAAGTATTTGACGTTTGTCAAAATGACTGATTTGACAAAGGTCAAAATTGACCTTATTATCTTTAAATGCGGCCACACGATGCGTCTTTTTGGCATTAAAGTGCTAGCGTGAATTTGAAACTCACTGCAAGTTGACGGACACTGTCTATACCGTTCGTCCTTATCGTTCCACGGATCAGATGATATGCGTAGGATTTGTACTGCCTACACGTGCAATCAAAAGAAAAGAAAAAGGATGGAAGCATTGTAAGAAGAAAAATTATAAAGAACCTTGTTGTGAGGGAAGAACATTTTTCTTTGAATTGTAATAACTTTATTATACTTTGTGCTAAAGAAGGAACATATTTCAATACGATTCTTTTCGATTGATTGTTTCCGGGCGCGACATCTGCTAATGTCAGTCCCGTAAGTGTTAATGCAAGCTGTATTGCGGGAGGTGAAGGTAATCTTCCGTTACTGGATGGGAAGATTCTGCGCCGACCTACACGTGGGCTTCCGGGGTTTTCCCTAACCAGGTATGTTCACCAGCGGAGCACCGCCCCAACTGGGATAAGCTCAACGCTCCTGACCGGTCTCCCGACATATGTGGTAGCGTAGTGCATGTAAGTGTGTGTGAAAGTAAGGGGTGAAAATAGGACAAGGAAGAAAAGGAAAGATAATACGCGATCCATGCCTCGTTTGTTAGGGTTCTGCTCCGGTATCCGCCTGGTGTAACCAAGTCGCAGAAACCGAGGAAAACTACCGATCAGAGCTGCTGGCCGCTGAATAGGGCTGAATTCGACCTAGCTATCTAGCTAGTGTAATAAATCCTGCCACTGTCCAGATTCGAACCCTAGAATCTCCCGGTCAGAGGCACTGTGGTAACATCCGTTGATGTCCTGAGCCACCAACGCTGATGATATTTCTTCGGAAGACATAACCACAGTCACTAGCAGTCTTCAATAAACCCCAAGTTACACTCATTTCTGGAAACTCTATTGTACTGAAGACAGGACCACTACTTTTTTCACACTTCAACATACACACAAACGTAGATCGGTGGCTCAAGAAACTACATAGTGCTGGAAATGCACGCTCATTGTTTTTGAAGGGAGCACACTATTTGCTCTTTGGAGAAAACGCACGATCATGACCCAGGATAGTCCCGTGCGCTATTGCATACGTCCTTTCTTTTCTAGAAAAGTATCCAAAACGCACAATGTGCGCAATTACACACGTTAGACGCATGCGCCCAATTGAACGAAAAGGCACATCGCGGGTGGACGCAGTTTCAAGGCGGCTCCACCCACTCGCCATTCGCCGAGTAGCGAGCGACTACTCGCCCAGCCCCGAGCAACTGATATGCTCGGCGAATGTTAGCTTCCTTTGATGTGTGTAAAAGACTGACACGCGGTGGGTAGGGCGAGCACCGAACGTTCGTCGCTCGGCAAATACCAAGCAACCCATCCATAGTACTCGAGATTCGGCGAATAGTCGCTCGCTACACGCCGAATATCAAACGTGTGAAGCCTCCTTTACACTGCGTATACGTCGATTTAAACATAGCTGCACTTCAACGTCACGAGCTGGAAGGAGAGAGGAACACTGTCATCCAATCGGGAGCTTCGTTAGGACTTAAATTTTAGGTATTGGAGCTCTCGATTGTCCCCCTCTCTTTCCAGCTCGTGACTTTGAAGTGTAGCTATGTTTAAGGGGAGAAGGACATCCCAATCTTGCCCATGTTAATTTTATGATTTTTAGGTACACATATCTCAAAAAATATTTTACTTACAGGGTTGATTTTGTAATATTTAACTTTTAAACCTTTTTTAATGTAAATCAGCTCAAAAATCTTATACACAATCATTCGTTTTTGAAAAGGAATTTTTATTACATTATGAAAAAAAATTAAACAATTTTATTACACTATTTTTTTACATTCAAATGTCCACATTTTTTTGGTAATTTTGTTGCTTATAATGACTTTACAAATAATGTAGATAGTGCTATAAAAACGTAAGCATGTACTACTATTTTACCTAGAGATAAACGTTCCTAAATTTAAAAAAATAAGAATTTGAGTAAATTGACTTCAAAGTTTCGGTGCTAAATTTTGTATGTACTCACTCAGTGCATTTTTGTTCCATATTGTGGGTCATCTGGAACTCCCTAATTGTTTCCTTTCCTTTATCTTAATGAATCTTCTTCTGTTTCTGTTTTAGGAGATGATTTATTTATTTTTTCGCATTTGTACGTTGTTTGGCGATGAAGGATAAATTTGTTTTTTCTTTCAATAGACATTCCCTCTTATTGCATCATTACAATTGGGTTTTATTTTCACAACAATTCTTTACTTCTTTTCGTATTTACTTCTATATTCGAAATTACTTCTATACTCGTACATCTATTTACAATAATACAACTACAACAATGTAATTCTTTATATTCTTATTCACAACAATGGGCGTTTAATTTAGAATAAACAAAGGGAACACGCTAGTCGTGAACTAAGAGTGCAGCCTTGAACTGCAAACAGTATCTCAAACTTTGCAAATATGTAAAACATAATATTTTTTCCCATTCTACACATTCCTCCAAGAGTTACGCCCACTCTTTAAATGTCCTGGCCACTGCATCGTTTCATTAAATATTATTTTTAGGGACTAAAACGTAGTAAAACATTAATAAACTATATAACATCATGTACAGGAGAAGACATAGAATAAAATGGTGCAAATTGTGAAAAATGAATTTTTTTCCCGATTTGTTTCGTGTCCTCCTCCCCTGAAATCGGAGTACAAAACTGCATCTGGCGCCGCATCTTAGTTTATTAGATTGTCGTGAGCGCTGCCATCGCAGCCGGTGGCCATGTGAAAGGTCTAATCTTCCAGTGCTCGCCTGGTTACACTGGTTAGCAGGGTGGTCGGCCGGGAAGACGGAGCAGGAGCAGGAGTAGGAGCTGGAGCGGGCGTTGCTGAATATATGGCGGGCGCAGAGTTACGCGTCCTGGTGCCTGCGGATGGCGGCCCGTTGGAAAAGGTGGGAAGCTCACAAGATTTTCTTGGACGTCGATGTTCGGAGTCTTACCATCGGTGCACAAGAAAAGTCGAATTTTAAATATTTTGGATACAAACAGTTCTATTGCACATAGGGCAGTTTGACCAATGACGTTTACTCATCAGCTGTTTTGAGGTCCGTCTTAATTTTTTTCTACTAAAAATTTATTTTATAAACATAGTTCACCTACTGAAAATAATTTTTGTGTTACTTTTTGTGCACGGACGGTATATTGATTTATTAGTTTGCACAAATATTTGTTTTGTGATGCGTGAGCAAGGATTCATTTGTACTCAGGCGCGGCTCGTCATTAAAGGCTGTAAGGCGGGGCCTCTCCTATAGAAATCGCCGCCCAAAAGAAATTTAAAATTATATTTATAAATGTATTTATTAATAATGGCTTTCTGAATTACATTATGTAACAAGTCATATCAAAATTTTAGTTTGTGTGTGCGATAAAGGTCGTCCGTAACGCATTTGAAGCTGTTAACAGGGAAGGCAAAAGCGTTAGGCTCCTACTTCTTTCTGCCATAAGGCCTGTGTAAAACGACGAGGCGTGACGTCACTGCATTCACTGCAGACTTACCGGCGGACGAAAGCTGCGGCGTAGGGTCTAAAGAAGGGTGTTCTCACCAGTTAACATTACTATGCAGCTCAGAGAGTAGCATTGTGCATAAACTAATTTTCTCAATTTGCGATAGGAGTGCTGCTCCCTTATGTCTGTATCGGAAGAGATTATGTATATAATGCGTGCATTCTAGAAATATAATCCATGCAATGCAATATAATGCGATGCATTTGCAGCCTTCCCTATTTAGAAAATCACGAGCCACGACGGTTTGTACTTTATCCAGTGTATGGGCCTTTCGTTATTGTATTATAAATCGTACTTAAACCCGACTTTGTATGAAATCACAATGTTTTTCTCCCAAAATTGGGTACTGGAACAGCGGTCCGGCACCAATGCACTCCTGACGCAATGTCTGTGACGAGCAATTATCTTGTGATATGGAAGTTTGTAAAGCTTATTTTTGTATGTGACAAACTTTTTATTTAACAAGAGTCGATGAAAGCAGAGTTAAATTGAAGGCCTAATAAAATGCAAAACTAAACCAGACGCTATGAACCAAAATTGTTCCATCGAGTTTTGATTTAAATTTGATATTGCATTAATAATTGCAGAGTTATTTTCGTTAATATTGTATTGTGCAATGTATTTAAAAGTAAATATAATGTGAATAGGAATATATAAAATTTGCTATAATTATATTTCTAAATTTAATATCCTATTAATTACTTAATTTGATAACTGGTTTATTCGTAAGGTCGAACGTAATTCTGGTTTATGTAATGTCGATAGAGCTTGTACCTTTTAAGTACTAAGTTGACTTCATAAGACGCGAAACGACAACTCTTTTCGTCAAAAATAATGTACGTCCGTTCGTAAAATGTTCTTTGTGTATTCATTATTATGCTTTTACTAGCAGAAAGTTAATACTACAATAATTCAGTTGTGGGTTGATCCCGGGTTTACGGTGCACCTCGGCCTTTGCTGTCACGGCCTCCTTAATACTACTGTATGTATCGTTCACTTCTGATTCGTGTCGTGAACGATAGTCGATAATTCGTACACGGAACGTTTAAACACTGGTTTTAGAAAATTTATTTCGATATAAATGCAGTTTCTGATCCGTTTTGTTCACGCGTGCAGAATTGTGACGCTTCGCTACGCGTGTCAAAGTTGAGGACGAGGCTCGAGCCTTCGGCCCTGGCGACAACATAAAACATAGTCTGTCCAACGGATAATTACCAACGCATTTTATGCGAATAGTCTTTAAAAAAAATTTGGGGTGTAGATGTTCTGTATGTTCTTCACATATATGAGAACAAAATTTATTATAAGAGGATTTATTTTTAAGGGAACGCTCACTTTTGAGAATTTCTTTTGAAATGTATCTCAAAATAACATAAACGATTCCTTTGTGGTGAACGATAACATTCCTGCGCATTGATTGGAAGAGAATCGGATCACGTAAAGGCACAGCAATCGAGGAAGCCTAGGCTAAGGTGCACCGTAAACCTAAGATCAGCCGAATTGCTCAATGCCCGTACAGAAAACAGTTCATAACTAACTGAATTTCTTACTACTAATGGAAATTTTTCTGAAATTGTAATTTACTGGCGTTTGTGGTAAAAAAAATGTAGAAAAACGGGTTTACGGTGCACTTCGGCCTTCTGTCACGGCCTCCTTAATACTACTGTATGTATCATTCACTTCTGATTCTTGTGAACGATAGTCTGATTCATTATTTACTCGGAACGTTTAAACACTGGTTTTAGAAAATTTCTTTCGATAGAAATGCAGTTTCTGATCCGTTTTGTTCACGCGTGCAGAATTGTGACGCTTCGCTACACGTGTCAACGTTGAGGACGAGGCTCCGGCCTTCAGCCCTGGCGATAACTTAACATTCTTGAGTCTGTCCAACGGATAATTACCAACGCATTTTATGCGAATAGTCTTTAAAAAAAAATTGGGGTGTATATGTTCTTCACATATATGCGAACAAAATTTATAAGAGAATTTATTTTGAAGGGAACGCTCACTTATGAGAATTTCTTTCAAAATTTATCTCAAAATAACATAAACGATTCCTTTGTGGTGAACGATAACATTCCTGCGCATTGATTGGAAGAGAATCGGATCACGTAAAGGCACAGCAATCGAGGAAGCCTAGACTAAGGTGCACCGTAAACCTGGGATCAGCCGAATTGTGCAATGCCCGTACAGAAAACAGTTCATAACTAACTGAATTTCTAACTAGTAATGGAAATTTTTCTGAAATTGTAATTTACTGGTGTTTGTGGTAAAAAAAATGTAGAAAAACCGGTTGATCCCGGGTTTACGGTGCACTTCGGTCTTCACCACCGTCACGGCCTCCTTAATACTACTGTATGTATCGTTCACTTCTGATTCGTGTCGTGAACGATAGTCGATGATTCGTACACGGAACGTTTAAACACTTGTTTTAGAAAATTTCTTTCGATATAAATGCAGTTTCTGATCTGTTTTGTTCACGCGTGCAGAATTGTGACGCTTCGCTACGCGTGTCAAAGTTGAAGACGAGGCTCGAGCCTTCGGCCCTGGCGATAACATGAAACATTCTTCAGTCTGTCCAACGGATAATTACCAACGCATTTTATGCGAATAGTCTTTAAAAAAAATTTGGGGTGTAGATGTTCTGTATGTTCTTCACATATATGCCAACAAAATTTATTATAAGTAAGAGAATTTATTTTGAAGGGAACATTTACTTTTAAGAGAATTTCTTTTGAAATGTTTCTCAAAGTAATATAAATGATTCCTTTGTGGTGAACGATAACATTACTGCGCACCGATTGCAAGCGAATCGGATCACGTCAAGGCAAAGCAATCTAGGAAAGTCTAAGGTGCACCGTAAACCCGGGATCAGCTGAAAAACCTTGATCTAATGTTACCACAGAAATGGTTTGGAATCTATTAGCTTCGAAGGTCTTTCAGTTTAAATGAGTTTCCTTTATAATAAACGGAGTTTGTCATTCTTAGGTTATCTAATCATAACCTTCAGGATTCTTTTTTCCCAATGTAAGCGGGTCATTATGCCTGCAGTTTCAGCTGTGTATTAGTCGCAAAGATCTTTATTTTACGTCAAAAACGGTTAAAAACTGTGTGTGTGTGTGTGTGTGAGTGAATTTTGTGCAAATTTTCATAATTCTGATTCCCACCCTAAGCCATCCTCGACTTGAATTTTAATGCAGAAAGAAAATGAGCGTTTTTGCAAAGATAGTTAACAAAATATTTGCTCCGATTAATCAAATCTATTTTCACGGGGCAAATCGACTATTAATTTGGGCTCTTATCCATAATGGACTTCGTGAAGGAATGATAATTGACACTGCCACGACAACATGGAGTACGTTAGTTTGAATAAGTATATTTCTCACTGAATTCTAGAAGACATGCAGATTTAATCAAATCAGATTTGTCCAGAAGCAAAACAAGGTTCCATCTCAGCATTTGCTCAGAGGATCAGGGAAAATGGACGAAAAGCTGATCGAGATAGGGGAGCTTTTTAGGTAGTGAAGTAGAAGAGTTCTACAAATCATCGTAATTCGTAATATTTCTGCTAACTGCGATTTAACAAAGTTTTCATTGCAAATCGTTCAGAATAATGGTTATGATGAATTAAACATGCTTATTCTAATTTGCTGTCTATTCCCAACTGTTTGGTTCTTATGTCTGTCTACAGATTTGTGGAATAACATGTAAGTTTTTCAATTCTGAAAATTCATTTAACTTGCCTTGCAATAAATTTTAAAACCAAAACAGGGGATCACAAGATGTACTTTTCAAACTCCTTTTAAACATGAACGCAATTGCCCAGTGAGGCACACGTTTGATAACTCTTAATGTATAGCAAGATTGTTTCCAATTAGGCCTTCATAAACTGTTTTGTTGAATATTAGAAGTGTTCTTTAACCCCAGAACGCGTTTCGTGCACTTAATCAAAAAATAAATGCATAGAGGTTTATAAAAAAACTGTTTAAAAAGTGTTAAAATGTTATATTCTGTTCAAATATTTGTCAATTCTAGAAGAATATTCTTGTAAAATTGTTCAGTGTATTTTTATCGAGTGTTAACGAGTGTCAAGTTAACTGCATAAGAATGTCATTACGATGGCCATTCTAATGAGTTACATTCGAAAGAAATTTTTGAGGTACGCGAGTTTGAGAGATGAAAAGGTTTAACTTCTGTGCACCTCTTTGTAGATAGTTTTGTTACAATTCTTCTGATCTCAGGAGGCGCCTTGGGTTGTCGAATATTTGAAACCTTTGTTTTTATTGATTGAATGAGATTTGGAAAGATGAGGTCAAGTGTAAGATCCTTCAGTTTTCTTTTCGCAGAGGAAATCGACATTGAAAAAGATGGATTGGTTCAGCGCGGTTTTCTTTAATTTCTATTAAAAATTAGTTCAGCTTCAGTTGCGTAGAAGGAAAAGTGGGCGTTCTGAAATTCCCTTTAAGGAAAAATTACTTTTATTATTTAAGGATTCCTTTAAGGAAAAAATTATTTAATTTGCATTTTCGGTTAGTATCAGATCTTTTTGGGTCTCGTTTAGGATTGCTTATTTGCAGAAAATTTTAAGTCCAAGGTCTTTTTTTATATTCGGTTTTGGGTTTACTGATAGTGATGTCTGTTCACCAACCTCTAATTCGTACGTAATTCTGCTTTTTAGCATGTCCTTATCAGAATGCTGGGGAGTTAAAGAGTAAATGAAAATTGTGATAGGATGAAAATAAATTTGAAGATGAAAATTGGTAACTAATAAAACAAATATTGATGATTTGAAACATTTGATGATATGGTATGGTTTTGTGAAACAAAACAATTACTGGACTTTGGAACTGTGCTAATGGGCTCGTATCTACATTGTTTACAAACAAGTTAAGTCTAGGTTATGATTACTCAATTCACTGAATTGTATATGGTCATAAATTGCAAAAACGTCATTAATGATTTTTTCTACTCCGGTAAAATAATTCTCTTCTTACATGGATTAAATTAGTTTCTGCGATGTTGATGGCCCGTGTAGATATGCGGTTATTGTGATAGAGCTTCGTCATGATAGAAGTTTTAGACCAATCAGAGCCCTGTTTGCAACAAATCATTGATACGTAATCAGTCATTATTCGTCATTCTAGTAAATATTAAGTTATTAGAATTGCAGTGTTAAGACAACAGACGGGGAGGTGAATGTACACAGGAACGTCGCAGCAAAACGGTAAAATGTTGAACGGAAGTTAATCAGAAATGGAACTCGCACCATCAGAAGTGCGGGAGAGGGCAGAATTAACTAGATTCAACTTGCATTAGTTCAAATTAGTTGAAGGGAAAGTACTGTATGAAACTCGATGTAATACGTTGTATTTGTTCGAAATAAGTTTACCATAATCGCTCGTGTCTTTAAAATATCATACTCCGTTATAAATACATTATTCATATCTTTTAAAACATAATTTTGGGTTCTGTTACGACCCCTCAGTGTTATGAGGAAAGAGATATTACGTATTGTTACCAAATTTTATAGTATATTGAAGAGATACATTGTACAAACAACAAAGTAATAGAATTGTACAAAGAAAATACGAATAAGGAAATTTTTACAGTCCAAAAATGTGTAAAGGCGACTTTTCCATGCGTTTTGTATTTCTATATGCGAAAACTAATTTTCATTTTCTTTAAATATTGACTTTTCCTGTTATAATGCATAATTCTGAAAGTGTATTGCTGGTATTTCGTGTAATATCTTTGTAACATGAAATGATCACTTTTAATTTATAACACAATTAAATTATTTATTTGGTGATGTCGCAGCTGAATAAGCATTGTGAAAATCAGAATATTTTTGTGTATTTTGATAGAAACTAGATATTTTGTCCGTAGGAAGTGAATGTTTTGGACGGAGAAGAGTTATCAGATGCGCTAGATTTGCGTCCATGAATGCTGAGGTGGTGGTGACGTAATTAAATGGTGAAATCTTTGTTAACTTTCTAGATCTATTTAGAGAGCCTGCTTTCGACAGCTTTGCCATCATCAGTCTCGCTGTATGTGGCGAAAGTCATGTGGCAGTAGACAGAGTACTAAATATCTATTTTTATCAAAATACAAATAGTGTCACAACTAGAAAAATAGAAAGTTGCGTTATGGGAGTTTTATAACATTTTAAAGTATTAAGTACTAACATTACTCCCACGAAGCCTTTTAGAAGTGCATACTGTACGCAATCAAAATGACCAACAATGTAACAGTTGAATTTCAACGAGTATTAAGATTATTTACGAGTGCAAGAAACTCCCATTACAAAAACGTCCAGCGACCATGACCTCCGCAGCAAGGGCAAGATGCCGCCAACTTCCAAATGGCGGAATCATGCTCATGTTAGTCGTGAAAGCGTGGGGGCTCACAAGCACTAGATTGTGGTGAGAAAATGATTCAATAGATAATGTACAGATTACCGGGGATCCCCCAATATACCACATACAAAAATATTGGGAGTGGGAACGTAACCCTCGTATCTCCCTGCAGTGATGCCTGTGCGTGAAAGAACTGAAATCTGTGCCATGTGAGAAATGGGTGTTCAAATGTAGCTGTTTTTTTCCACTTGCCAAAGAAAACTTAATCTCAATCTGGTTGCAGTACCGGAGTAATGTTGAATGCGATGTTTACTTATGTTTGAAGTTGCTTAATTTTCTGTTAAAATATCCTCCAAAGTTCGCGCTTCTGTTCAAAAATCGGCTAATTGTGTGCATTATATTTCTATAAAATCGGTTTTATTTTTTGTAAGTTCGGCATAAGCCCATTTCCTTCTGTGCGATGTTTGTTGACATAAGGGCCTCTTTTTGAGATACTACCATAAAGAAACAACGATAAAGTACTGGTAAGTTTTATGTAAGTTTAATTAAAAATTTAGTTTTCTGAAAATTGTTTTCTTGGAAATAGATCCACAAAGACATTCCCCATATACCTGCCCAGATGTCTCAAGGCAAGCTGTTACTACTGCAGGGTCTATTTTATTTGTCATTTATTTTACGTGAAAACAGTTAAAACCTGTGCGTGACATGCTACGGGGAGAAGTGAATTCTGTGCAGGTTTTCATAATTCTCTGATCCCTACCCTAAGTCATATTCTACTTGAATTTTGAATACAGAAAGAAATTTGCGTTTTTGCAAGGATTGTTAACAAAATACTCGCTCCGATGTAATAAAATCTATTTTCAAGGGTAAATCAGCTACAAATTTGGGCTCTTATCCCGCATGTCTTTTGTGAAGAAACAATACTTCCTGCTGCGATATGGTGAACGTTAATTTGAATAACTGTTTCTCACCGAATTCTAGATGACGTGCACAGATAATGTTACATTTATCTCTGATCGGGAGATCCTTAGATTTGAATTTCAATGGTGGATGGTTTTCACACTCGCTACAAAGCAAGGTCGAATTCATACACTGCTAAAATCATGAAACACAATTGGGATATTTTGAACTTAACTAAACAAAAGCAATGTGGAATATAGTAAAAACTATGACATCAACTAAAAAGCTTGTAGAGAATGCCCTTTTAAACGATAGAGAAGTGAACAATCCGGCAAATTCTCTTCTGTGGCTACTCTCTTCAACCACTATTTTACGATAACTGCCGATCTTACGAAGGGTCTTCAGCCACAAAATTCAACATCTAACGTCTTCACAAAAATTTTAGACACGGGGTTTGTTTCCGAAAATTCTTCCAACGAAATTTTCAAAATCAGAAAACTAAAAAATTAATATTTGTCCGGGTTAGATGAATTTCCGGATTGTTTCTTGGATTTGTGTAACTGCCATTAACTCGCACACTTTAAGCATCGTTATGCATCGAAACTTTTCCAGATATTCTCAAAACTGTTAAGATTAAGGCCTGTGTCACACGAGCGTTAGGTAAACGAGGGTTTTTACGAGCGATAAGTAACGCGCATCGTTGATTAACACCGTTTATGTGGAGCGGTCAAAACGGTCTTGTGCCGTTCCGCATAAGATAGTGTTATTCTACGACGCGCGTTACTTATCGCCCTTCAACCCAATGCCCGTATGCAGGGGCCCTAAGCAGCTCTTCGAAAAGGCAACCAAAAAGAAATTCAAAATTCTCGGACAATTTCTCTTGTCGATTTTTTTAGATAATGGATAGGTTTTTTCAAGTTCAAATTAGAAACCTTTCTCAGTAAACGCGAAGCGTTTTCTGATTGCCAACATGGATTTGGAACATCAAAATTTACGGACACAGCCATATTTTCTTTTTTGATTAAATAAATCACCTATTAGAATGTTTTTAAGACTTCAAAAGCTTTTGACGTCATTGATTACAACATTTTACTTCGAAAATTACGTTCGTGTTAAATTCGTTCTATTGCCCTTGATTGGTTCTCTTCGTGTCTTAAACAACGATCTGAGAAGAAACACTGTACTTGTATGATATACACATCTTTCCGATTCATCGCCAATTGCACAACGGTCCCGCAGGGTTCGATTTTATCATGTATTATACGTAAACGATATGTGTATAACTTTTATTAATCTAAGAATGTTACCATTATCTTGTCTCTTGTTTCACGAAGAGATTTTTTTGTGAAAAAGACTTGAAGGGTAGGAATGTTCTATCAAAAGCCGATGTCTAAAACTGACATTCTGCGTAGTAATCATATTTATCACGTGTCTGTATCAACAGCCCATCACGAAAGTTCACATACATATACATTATTTTATAACACAATGCCAGATGACATTAAATGATTAACTTTGATACAAAGTTTTAAGTGTCAAGTAAACTCTTTTCTGCTGCATAACTGTTTCTATGCATTTAGACTATACCGAGCATCAAAAAGGAAATTAATAGTAATGTTAACAATGATTTTTAATGTGTTAATGACCATTTGGACTATTAATTCTAAACAACCCGGAAAAGTATTGTACCTCATCTTCGGGGTCAATGATCCCTATCTAGGTCAGGTTTTCCGTCCAGTTTTCCTGATCTTTCCAGCGAATGCTGAGATGGCCCCCTGTTTCCCTTCTGGATATAAACGTAACTTCAATATCTGTGCACGTCTTTTAGAGTTCTGTGGGTAATATAGTTATTACAAATATCGTTCTCCCATGTTATCACGGCAAGAACCTCTCCAAAGATTCCTTCACGAAGGTCACGAGGAGGGATAATAGCCAAACGCTGTAAGTAATTTGCCTTTGCAAATGGTTTTTATTATACTGGAGCGAATTTTTCTTAATTATTGCCAAACCTGATTACTTCATCTGTATTCAGAATTCGTTGTATATGGATTAAGGTACGGATCCCAAAATTTCAGAAAACGTTCACGGAATAAATGTCTCCTCGTAGCACATCAGTTTTTTACTATTTTTTGTTATCGAAAAATAATAGATGGGTGCTGTAAGACTATTTAACAAAACTAAATATGATCAATATGTGGTTTAACGAAATAGAAAAGGACTTGTAGGAGTTCAGAATTACACAAGCAGTTCTGAGTGAGCGATCTTCAATGAAGACCAAAATTACGAGGATTTTAAGACAAATAAAAAAAATACGTGGGCTATTTGGTCTGAGCGGAAAGAGAAACATCGGGTCAGAATGAGAGATAAGGAAGCAAAGAAAGAGGCAGAAAGTTGAAATAAACGTAGTGACTCATTTGAAAAACAAAGATCGGTGCGGGATATGAAGTTCAGACATGGGAGAATATCAAATGATGTAGAACTCTCGCTGTGTGATATGGACACAAGATTGGGCTTACGTCGTTTTTTTGACGGTATCTATTTTAGGGAGCATGCGTAATTCCAAATGCTAAACACTTCAAATTCGTCCACCAGGTAGCAGTGCACTCAGTTCTTCAATTTATATCATAAACGAAAGCAACGTCCCGGTTCGGGATAACGGACATCTTACATGTGCATGTTTCTTGTGGTCGTTTTATTTGTGACTTTTCTAAATATGAGTCAAAAATAGCGAATCAAGTGATTACTAAGATTTGTCATGGAATTTAATCTACAGATTTGTCTGCTTAAATGAGTAGAGAAATGCGTCCAGAATACCAGATAATTCTTTTGAACCTGTATTGTACTTCTCCACGATCATGAAAGATTATTCTTGTTGAATACATCTCGTGAATACTATATAAAAATGTATTTTTATAGTATCCAATCGAGTTTTCTTTACTAAAATTCTTGCTTTTTTAAGAAATTAGGGGCGCGAAGAATGATATTCTGGATGTTATAGTCTTCACTTAAAGTGGAAACAGAGTGAGATTGAAATCGGATAAGGTGCAAACATGGTTGTTCGAAAAGTAAATTCTTTGTCACAAAAGACCTACCATTACTATAAGGGTAGGAACACTGCGAGCTCCTGAGATACAACATTCTCTACGTGAACGAAACGAATGGCCAAAACCAGTTGACGCGTCCGCAAACCAAAAATAATCAATAGCATAACCAAGTTGAACCAACCCTTGAATACTCTCGGTAGCGGGATATAACGTACTTCCCTTCTCCCTTGGCTACACTTCTTCAAACTGTGTGCAGGCGGCGCGCACGGCGCTGGTAGCAGTTCCTGACACGATATGGAACCGCTCCGAAGACGGCACACTGCTGCAGGTGAGTAGTGCATCAACACTGAAGTGATCACTAGTACTCGTTCGGCCATGTAGCAATGTGCGATCATTCTAATGTCGATGTAATTTGAAAGTGCTGTGGAATAAATACATCAAAACTGATAGAACTTTCACATGAAAGGAGTCGATAGTTCATAAAACACGGACACAAAATGAAATTTCAAATATTTTCAAAATTTTCCCCCTTCATCACATCAGACTTTTTAATATTATTTGTGAACCAAAAAAGGAATTCACATGTATTAAGATTATGTGGATAGGGAATTTTTGAAATTTTGTGAAAAAATGGAAGGGTAGAAAAACCAAGAAAGCTAAAAACAGAACTATGATATTAAACAGAACTGTTTCTTGTGGGCGATTACGTAGTCGATTATCAGCCTATTACCTCCATGTGCAAATGTGTAATTGATAATCTATTTCTTGGAAAAGCTGTTATTTAAAGTTCATTATAAGTAGCAAAACACCTTCATTCTCGTAATATTTTTTTTCTCAAAGTTCCCATTACTCCCAGCGCTGGTACGTCGCCGACTATAGCATTGAAGTTACCACTTACAGCAGGATATTCATCTTTTCTTTCGTAATTCGCATTCTTTTCGTAATTGTTCATAATATATTTGAGCGTCATTTTTGCTTTTTGTGGGTGAGTGTAATCCAATTAAATTTGTGTATCTAGAGGTAATTTCATTGAAACCATTAAAATTATTTTATTAACGTAATAGCTTACTTCAATTTACATACAAATGGATTAAAAATTAATGTTGAGAACTTGGGTTGGTTAATATTTTGTTCAACACCAAGAGAATAGTTCCCGAGTTTAGTTCTGATGTTTTTTTATTACGATAGGAATGTTTTTCTTTCGTTTATTTCTGATTTCATTATTCAAATGTTAAGTCGTTCTGTAATACAATCTTCAAGCTTTTTCCTGCAAGGGCTCAACGTAAAACGTATTACGAAAGGATGAAGAACGGTCTTGATAAAATGTGAATATAGAATTCTGATTTTATTAATTACGTTTCATTCTAATTAAACTTTTTTAAGAGACTCCATATTTAAATAGTAAATGGCTTGATACTCGGGTACGGTTTTTGAAATAAATAGCTTCGTGTCGTTGTAGTTGAAGGGCTGACTCAAAACCGGTTAGACCCACATTCTGCACAAAATATTGAAAAACTCACCATTTTCCCACGTGAAATTGTCTATAAATATCTCTCTCAGGTGCTAATAATCATTGTGAACAATTAAAATACAAAATACGGATTAAAAAAATTCTAAAGTAGAAAAGTAAAAAATAAGTTGACGAATTCTGGAAGTGGGTTTAGTCATAGTAGACTGTATCTCAGCCCTTCGGTTGAAGCCAATGCGCCGGCTGTTATCTTGCAGGCGCGCTTCTCCGCCGACATCGGCGACGGCCTCAACAACCTCCTGCGACGGCTGGCGGCGGCGGGGATCGGCACCAGGCCGCGCTCCGCGCTCAGCGTGTGGCCCAGCTCTCTGCGAGTGCACGGGAACGCCCCCCCGCCGACGCCTCCGGCCACGTCTCCGACCCCGACTCGGCACGCCCAGGGAGCGCCCGTGCAGTCGCAGGTGCGGCCGCCGCGGCCGCCACCCGCGCCCAACATGGCGGCAGGTTCCGGCTCCGGGCCCGCACCCGCGGTTGGCTCGTTCGTGTCGCCCCCCTTCAAGTCGTCACCCATCGGACAAGTGGGCGAGGGCGATACGGTGGTGACCGGGCAGGCTGCGGGGCCGACGCCGGGTGTGGGAACGGGGCCGGGGGCGGAGGCGGGGCTCCCCGACACCATGACCTCGCCCGCCGCCTGGTACGAGTTCGTGGGCGCGGCGGCGGAGCGGCTGGCCATGGCGCGCGCCGTGCAGGCGGCCGAGGCCGACGCGCGCCTCACCTTCGACTTCGTCTGCTTGCTGCTCATCGCCGCGTGAGTCGTGGGCAATCCTTGCGGTGCCCATGCACACAATTACTTTGGATACCTGCCTAGTTTAGGATTAGTGACTGAAAAAAATCAATAATAATAATAATAATAATAATAATAATAATAATAATAATACTGTAATGCTTTGGACGAATATTGAAAAGACGCAGAATGAATACAGGAGTTGTCATGTTTTTCACTTAACTGTTCTGTCAACGATTTGTGCTCGGTCTAGGTTCTTGGCGGCTCTAGGACTTGTGGAAAACAGCACGGAGATTTTAGTGGCCAGCATGCTGATCTCGCCACTAATGGTATGTTGTTATCCTTTATTTTAATCTACTTTTAAAGAATTATTTAGAATTCCCCAATACATTTAACCCTTTTATTCTCCAGAGGAGTTTATAGGGAAGATGTTCTTCCCTCTTTATACGAGGAAGGGAGAATCGCGCGCTGTTCCGTACTTCTGCTCCCATATATAACTGGAAGTGATTGGAGAAAACCACGGAAAACTATCTATCAGGGCAGCTGAACGCTAAAATTCTAATATGGTGCCAGGCTGGCGGGAAATACTTTATCGAGGAAAATTCCCATAAGCCGACGAACGTCAGCGTCGGATCTCGCCATCCAGCGAGGGAAGATCATTGCTCTTCCCGCGATAAAAAAACCTTAAATACACTCACAGGTCTAATGCTTTTAGGGGTTGACGTGCCCGGAATCAGTCCTCTTTTGACATAGGCGACAGGGGCAACGTTTCGGAAATGCAAATAATGTAATGTGAAAGTTGTTCGGCTGACCGGGCGATGCCGCGTTGAGGACAGTGATGCTGACGGTTTCGACCTCTCATACCGTGGACTTCTTCAGGGAAGAAATGCACCAGAATGGTGGGCACTCGCGTTTTTATACTGAGCCTCTGCAGGGACCAGGATTTGTTTGGTTAGTTATCTGGCCAAACGGGCGATAATGCGGTTCGGATGGACAGGTTGCATCGTGGTGTTTTGCAGCCCTGAAGAAGGCCACGATAGGAGTGTCGAAACATAGGCAGCACTGCCCTCGATGCGGCGTCACCCGGACAGCGGAGAGCCGGTTGACCGAGGTAGCATAAGATTGCGTCCGGGGCGCTGCCGGCAGGGCCCCATCATGGCGTTCACCCTGGGCACGCTGAGCCACGAGCGGCGGCTGCAGCGGCGGGGCGTGCGCGTGGAGGTGCTGGGGCTGGCCGGCTGCCTGCTGCTGGGCTTCCTGTTCGGGCTGGCGGCGGCTGGCGTGGCCGGGGGCGCGCCGCCCTCTTGGCCCACGCGGGAGATGCGCGCGCGCGGCGAGCTGCACGCCGTGTGGGTGGGCGCGCTCGTGGCGCTGCTGTCTGGCGCCGCCGTAGCGCTCGCCACGCTCGGCGGCTACACGGCGTCGCTGGTGGGCGTGGCCATCTCGGCCGCGCTGCTGCCGCCGGCCATCAACGCTGTGAGTAGCGGGTAGGGCATACGTGCCCAAGGTAGTCACGACGGGGGGAGGAACAGAGGTGACGCGACCCCCTCAATAATTTTGTAGAAGAGAATGAATGTTTTGACCTCTTAAGCTTGCTCTACCGTAATAGGCTACCACGAAAACAAATATGCCACCTTGTCGAAAGATTTCATTGCTAATTAATCACGCAAGAAATTAATTGCTCATAAGTTTCACGTAATTAAGTGAGCTGGCTTAAGATAAGCCACAAATGTGGTGGTGCCAGCTTAGGTCTTAAATGCTAGTTCTCCTTATTTACTCAGAACTTTGAAGAGGAAAAATATAAACACTTCATTACATAACTAGGAGGGGCTACCAAAAAATTGTAAAGAGTTAATTCCAACTGTAATATTTAAGTGAAATAAATTTGGAACAGAGTAACGAAAGGGAAAATATCAAATAAAAACAGGGATTTAACTTATGGTGAATAAAGTTGTGAAAAATTACCGTTGTCCTCAAAGTATGCTGTATGAAGAAGAAACACTGCTATTCGTCATTAACTACTGTCAAGTCTACAATAGACTAAATACTGAAATTGTATACTGAATACAAACTGAAACTGGTCCGTTTTCCTCTAACAGTCTGTACGCAGCATACAGGAATGAATTGGGCGCGAACAAAAAAGTTTTTCAGAGTACCGTCACAGGCCCGTTTGGTGTGAGCAGGGCCTCCTGTGGAGTTTGGCGTGCGCCACGTTGCTGACCCGGCGCGACGCCACCGCCGTGGCGGAGGCCGCCGCGGATGCCGCTGACGCGTTGAACGGCACCGTCACCTTGGCGGAGACGCCCGTCCTCACCCCCGCCCCCACTCTGGAGAACCACGAAATGCTCTCCGTCGCCGCGGACCTCGCCATGCAGGGTGCTCTCAGCGTCTGCCTCACGCTTCTCAACATTCTCTGCATCTTCGTCGCTGCGATGATCGTGCTCAAGGTGATCTTCGTTTCTATTATCTATACGTTAAGTTCTGTGAAGGAGGTGCAGGTGGTTTCGAAAGGTAGAAGAGGAAGGAACGTCCTTCTAACAGATCTTTTTTTTGTTTTGCAGGTAATTGCCAAATGAAATATTTGCTTCCATGTTTGAGAAGAAATTTATAATTTTTGAGTTGACAGCTATAGAAAATGATTGAAATTGTCCTAAGGTTTCCAGAGTTTTCTCGTATCATGCAGTAATCGTCCATATATCGCAGCCCTTCTGCGATCAGACACTAAACAGGAGCAGCTCCTCCCTTGAACTGCCTTCTAGAGACCCCCTTCAATTTGATCAACGGTTCACTGGAGTCCTGTCATTGAAAACACACACACAAACACACACAATGTCGCACTCGGGCAAGGGCGAAAACGTGGACAGATGTTGGCACACGGTGTTATCTTGCACCAAGAGACAAGGAAGTCAAGGTGAAAGAGCGAAGCAAACCGGTAGGCGTATTTTATCTCATCGCAAATCGGTACATGTAGTCTAATTTGTTACGTAGTTGATTTAAAGGAAAATATGCAATTTATGGTCCTTGAGAAACACGCACAAGCGGTCAGTTAAGAGGGAAAAACGTTTGAGGTAGAGTACTTGAGAGTTTAACTCCGCATTAAAAACTGAAAGTATAGTGAATGTTCACTTATTAGCGTAGATGACATATCACAAATTTCAGTAGGACTTATTAATGCAAAGTAAAGAAAGCTGTTCTCCAAAATGTTTACTTTTTGCTTTGTGGGTGACTTTTTCTTGCACATTTTCGGTAGCGCGTACAAGTTCATCTCAGTCGCACGTACAAGTTTTCATAATACTGTACTTTTAGTATATCTACTGCACACAACTAAAGGAATGAAAAGCCTCTATTAAAGGCCGGCGTCCGTCAAGAATTTAAGACCACCGACTATTAAGAACAATCGAAATAAAAGAGTTGTAACCAAAGACGGCGGATAAATACACACTCTAAGATATGGCATTTGTCAAAGATTCTTCTCTGGTAACGTGATATTACGAAAAGTATTGAACTACACATGGGCAATAACATACAAGACTTGGTTGGTTTTAAACCTCGGCTATCACTTCGGTTTACAAACTTCTATCAGGTTCACCGAGAGAGATGGCTCAGGGCATCAACTGATGTCACTGCAGCCCCCCTGACCGGGAGTTCGTCGATTGGAGTCCCCGCGGTGGCAGGATTTTCGACACCAGTTTGTAAGCTAGGTCGAATTCAGTCGCTGTCTGGGGAATTCTCGCAGCCGGCTGCTTTGATAGGTAGTTTTCCGTTTCAGATCAGCACTAGGCGAATGCCGCAGCAGTACCCTAACAAACGGGCCACGGACCTACCTCTTCCTTGTCCGATCCTCTCCACTTACACACACTTGCACTAACATGCATTACACTGTCAGTCATGCCGGGAGACCGTTCGGAAGCTTAGAGCTTGTCCCGTGTGGGGCGGTGCCCTGCTGGTGGGAGATACCTGGTGGTAGAAAACGCTCGCTATCAGACGGTAGGTCGGCGCCGGATATCGCAAACTAGCGGGGGAGCCTCCCAAGGAAAACACACACTCCACTTACGGGAGTGATATAAGCTGTTGACGCGCCCCGAATCCCAACCAACCTTTAATCAGGTTTCCTAGTGGTTCACCCGCGATTGATTGAGTGGTTCAGTGAGTGAGTGTTTGTTGCACAGGCCAAGCAGGTGTCACCCACGACCGAGGACCGACTGCTACTGTGTCTGGACCCCGAGCTGCCGGCGTCGCCCGCCGCCTCAAATAACTGTCGCCGCCGCCGCCACTGGTCCATGGCGCAGCCTCCGCAACTCACGCGTCGCGTGTCGCTGCTGGTGCAGCAGGCGCCTGGGGTGGCGGACCATTCCGTGAGTGTCGGCGGCCGATAAGAGCGATCTGATATAAACGGGATAAGCCTGGAAGTGTAGAGAAGTTAGTCTAACAAGGAAAGTAACAGTTCCTTTTTGTCGAAACACCACTCCAAATTTTTATGACACACGCAAACAAGGGCTGCGTAGTTCCGCACCCAGTTTCTTTCCTTGTTACGGAAGAAAGAACATGCGTAATGGCCATAGAGCAAGTGGTTTTAAATCGTTAGTCCTGAGTTACTTTCGTGACAAAGGTTTCTCCGACGGAAAGTATAAATGAAAAAGAACGTGAAATGGGTCAATGCATCATTGAATTGATTGAAAATAGCACAGGAGTGGAGCGTTATGAGGAATCAACCCTCGATGTACGCGAAGAAAGTGTTTGTGAATCAAGTGATAGTGACAATGATAGACTGCGATAAGCATACTTCTACCTTGGATGATATGGGCAAGTGTTTATTAGAATCAGACAGCGAATCGCCGGGAACTAGTGATTATTAATGTCACCCTGCAAATCGTCCGGTTCAATTTATTATGCAAGCCCTGTGAAAAATGCGAGTGAAGATGTTAGCTTTAGCTACAAGAAGAAAGCTGTTGAATTCGGGGTGAATGAGGGCGGTAAGAAACGATATTCAATATCACATGTACCTAGAAATTTTCGCTGCGTGACGTCAGAGCGAGTTATATTTGTGGAAGAAGCAAGTACAATACATAACAGCGAATCCTAAAGAACACACAAATTATGTATGAGAAACTTTGGTCTCGATTTGAACTTGCGAGAAGAGCGAATCAAAATGTGAATGATGATCTGCGATAGTGGACCCAGGAAATTTCAGAAGGAACTGGGAGTGAAAATAAGAATTTTTCCGCCTCTCACACCTGGATCAATCGATTTAAAAGAGCACATAAAATTACGAGCAGGAAAATAACAAAATTTGTATTACGCACTCATGTTCACGACGAAACCGAAAATAATGTGGTTGCAGAGGAATTTTTCGCAAATGCCAAAGAGATTTTCACATTACTCACAGTCCTGTATACAATACAGACCAAGTGGATTTGAACGCGAAATGCAATCAAAACGGACTTTGTCGTTTGTTGGCGAAAAACACACGCAGACAGTTGGTCAAGTTAGTCAGCGCTTTATCACACTCGTACACTATAATGCCAACAAAAGGTAAGGATGTATTTTTATTGCCTAAATTATTTATTGTGCTGCAGGAACCAAAAGGATTTTTCGGTCCTTTAGTATCCAAAAGAATGTTTCAAGACGAAAACCTAACATTTACTGCTACGAAATCAGGAAAAATGGGAAAGAAAGAGTTAAAACAGTGGTTTAAAGAAGCGTTCTTCCCATTTGTAAGTGAAAATTTTGCTCTGGTTTTAGATTCATGGACCACGTAGAATGACAAAACTTGTATTGAAGATATTCCTTTAGGCAAGACAATTGAATTGCCCCAGATACCTCCCAGAACCACAGGAAAAATTCAACCACTTCATAAGTTCTTCAGACAGTGGAAAGCTATGTATCGCCGCATATCAGAAAAAATTCTCACAAGAGTATCAACGCCAAGTTTCTGATAGACATTATTCTATTGAAAACTGAAAATTAATGAAGGATTGCATCTCCTCGTTTCCGGAACATAAAATATTTAGTTTGCTACAAGGTACATGATAGAACGTCCTCCTGAATTTGTAGTGCATTGAAACTACGGATATTAAATTACTTCAAATCTTGCCTTGAAACTACGAAAAGGCAATGTAAAGAAGAATGTGACAATGAAGTTTTAGTCGTTGTTCGTGGTGTCAAAAACATTCAGTGGAAACCAGTCATTTTAGTTTTTTATTCGTGCCGCACTAACTTGCAACAAGAAAATGCTCCTGGCTTTTGCCTGCCTGCCTGCCCGCCCACTGGCTCAGTGGCTTGCCTGTTCGGCCGGTTGCTCGACACTCGTAGGGATGTCCACCAGCGCCGCGAGACTACATTGCTAGGTAAGATTTTTGCTTCAATTTTGGAGCCTTGCGGTGGAAACTGGCAGCTAATATTTTGGATATGGGATCCTGATAGTGCATTGCGTGTGTCATAGAAATTTCGACGGGTGCTTTGGCATGAAGAACTGTTACTTCCCTTGTAAGAAGAGACCAGTTCGACAGATCGGGCAAAAATCAACGTCATGCCGAACTATGACATTGAAAGTGAGAACTGAAGGCTTTTACAAGTGAGTCAAATGCAAACGAACGGATTTGAAGGATTGAGCACATGAACGTAACTTGCAGTAAAGTTCCCAGCAGTAGCTGTGAACGCGCTCCCTCCGAATATTCCCCCTACAAGAATTGAAAATCAACCAAGATAAAACTACTAGTTTATTATGATCTTGCATGATAATGAGAGCTAGTCAACATATATTAGAGATAACGCCAATTATTTTTTCGGCAAAATATTATTAAAATAATATGAATATTTACGAACTATTATAACTTTTACAACTGTAAATGTCATACTTTATTTTCAAATTCGCCTTAATCGTCTCAGGGGGAATAGTTCTGTGAAGCCTAGTGCCACACGAGACATTAATCCCGCCGTGGCCGTGTGCGTGCTTGCAGGGTTGCGACACGTGCACCCGCACGTGGTCGCCGGGGGCCAGGCCGTCGCGCTCCTCGCTGCAGGACCTGCGCAGCCTCTACCTGTCGACGCTGGGCCCCGCCTCGGGGTCTGCCAACGCACCGTCGTCGCCAGCCCAACCTCTGCCCCAGCCCCAGCCCCTGCCACCGCCAACGGTCCCGCTACCGGGCCCGCTAACGGTCCCGCTATCGGCCCCACTATCGGCCCCGCTATCTCCGGTACACCAAGTGCCCACAGTGTTTCCGGTAGGTATCTCGTTGACGTCCTATTTTCGGTGCACAAGAGAAGTTGTTAACCTCTATAAAAAAAAACAGACTTGTTTGGTTTTGGTGTATGGATCGTCGAAAATGGTAAAATTTGTATGTGACCTATGGGCGAGTAATACAGTCTGCGCACGTTTTCTTGATTTCCAGATCCTTTACGTTTAACGTGAGTTGTTTATTTTGCGACCGAAGTCTGTATTTAATTATATTTTGGCTGTCGAGCGTACTTCTATTTTTATGAAAATTCTAATGATAAAATACCAGTTAAACTAATTTTCCTGAAATTCAAAATGATTATTTTATATCACTTTTCTTGTGCATCTAACTAGCTTACTAGTAACGGTGCGTATAGCGTTGTGACTTGTCCGGTATTTCGGAAATGCCCACCTCATAGCCGGATTAACACAGACATAAACGGTTTGCAAATTATGTTTAATGGATTTTTATTGGATTCAAAATAACGAACATAAGGGCGAATTATGATCCATAAATTTATTAGCGGCATCTGTTAGGACGCCCGAGCTCTTCCCGTTTTCGACCATTATTGTGCTTTCCATTTAATTCAAAAGAACTTTAAATTTTAACTTTCTTTTATATTGGTAGTGTGTCGAAAAAACGGAGTATCCGATACAATGAGCGTTGTGAATTAGTCTGAAGGGAATAAATTAAAAATGCTGTAGTCATTCATGGCGCAAGTAAATTTCGCCTAGCTTATAGAATACGAATTCTGTTAAATCGAAAAAATCATTCGAGTAGCTTGCGATGCTGACATGTTGTTTTGGCTAATTGGTTTTACATGTTGGCGAAAACTTTTGTTGTTTTTTGTTGTTGTTGCTGCAATATTTATAATTGAGTAAATATTGACGCAACATTTGTTTTCAGTAGAAATTTACAATATTTTCATGTCCACAATTTGTTTTATAATAGTTGAATACAATGAAATAAATATTGTAATTACTTGGAAAGAAACTTTTAAGTATTTTTTTCCCCACAGATGCACTAAGCAATGTTAAACTTATTTTTTTACTTAATTTACACATTTTTGTCGTTTTATGCCCGTTGTCAGGAAATTTATTATATCAATTTTTTTTTTATTATTCATCTACAGATAAACTGAAATTAATATTTCAACAAAGATAGCTCCAGTTCTGGTTACAAAATCAGATGCCACCAATTTTATATCCCACCTTGGTAGGCTTTTGAACAGAAACCGCTTGCTCTCCCGTCAATCATTAAAAACCGTTGCACTAGACGGAGCTAATGTGGATCCCCCACTTCTCATCCAATTGTGCACATTCTTTCAAGTTAATCTGCCCGAGGCTTGTGAAAGTCGTTTAGTGGCCGAAAAATACTTCGTTCAAGATTATAGTTTCTTAATGAGAAACCTACAGAACTAAATGATTATAATGTAATCCCTGGTGAAACGTGACAGGTATTGGTGATATTTTTACCGGCGAGGACACGGAATAAGTCCTGACTCTGAGTCTCACAATATCCCACGAACTCTCTGCTGTTCGGATGCCAAACAAATTTATTTCTTGTATTTACCTCTAACAAGCCTTTCTCTCTAATGTTATGGAATGACGGTCATTCTCGATCGACCTTGGCACATTTTGTAATATTTGTCGTGAAAAAAAGCCTCTGATCAGAATTTTTTTAGGTTTCTTCTTTGCAACCCTTTCACACTAGGAGATCAAATAACTTGAGTTTGTATCTTAAATAGTGTTGAATACTGTAGCATTGGGTCAAGAACTTTTATGGACGCTCAGGGAAACGTTTCAGAAAAATGTGTTATAACAGCAAAAGTCTTATAAATACTCGTACGTGGCAGTCAATATCTACGAGATTATTTTAACTGTTAACGTCGATGAGCGATTTGAAGTCTTTGAACCACGCTTCTTTACAAATATTGGCAATTCCAAATATTAAAATGATTTTCATTGGATCCCACTTATAAACAAAATTATTAATGTTACTGAGCGAAGTATAGGCTGTATTTTGAAACTCGAAGTAGTATCAGTATCTTCACAATTGCAAATCTTGCAAACTAGACCTGGCCGTAAAATCATTTCGGTCCCTCAAACGACTTCCAATATACAATTTATTAAAAAAATTAAGCAAGAGTTAAAAATGTTGTTCAATGCAAAACTGTAATTTTCCTCTTAAATCGTAATTTTTCTTTCATTTTTCTCAAATACATAGTTTTTTACATGGGGGAGGGGACAATTTGTTTTTCAAATCTTTCAAAACAAGCGTCTTGAATATTTTTAATAATGTTTCAAATTGCTTTTAATTTGTTTTATCAAATAAGAGGTCAGTTTTATCAAAATACTGGTCACTTATGACCTTTATTTCAATTAATATATTTACAATTTATGGTTTGAAAGGTCGTATTTTAATTCATTTGTTGTAATATAAACTGCACTGCATTTCCAGAGCAAGTACCTTTATTAGAAATGTGCTACAGGAAAAATATTGTGCTATTTCTCCTCCCCATGGTTTTCCTTTGATAAAAACCTCTATAAATATAAATTACACATACAACAATCATATTTTGCGGATTGTCAATGAGAGGAATCGTTGCTACGCGAGCGTTCAGTGAAAATAAATTAAACAAAATTAGTAATCGGAAATGAGAATAGTGATGACATTTTTTCTGCTCCAAAAATGACATTTACGAGTTTCAATATTTGGCACATGATTTTTGTAGAGTAAAAATAGATCAGTATAGCTAAAAAGAGGCCGAGCTAGGGGCTCATAATTGTTTAATGGGTAACCATTAAACACAATTAGAACTTTTCGTAACGAACGTCGCCGCGTGTTTTATTCAGATCGATATGGATGTTTCTTAGGTAAAAATATAAAATACTATTTCTGAAAAATCCGTTTTTAATTTTTCAAATTTATTTTTTTAAACGAAAGGAGTAAAAGACACCGAAAATATAATATTTTAACATATCAATAACGTAATGTAAGGGAAAGAAGCTGGACTCGTTCTTGGGCTCTGTAATCCCCACACCCACTTTTTTTGCTATATTAGATGAATTATAAATTAAGTTAGAAACATTACTGTTAAAATTTGATAACAAGAAATAAACGATCCACTGAAATACAAACTATTTGCAACGGAAAACGCGCTACGTATTTTAGTTTTTCGCTCACCGTGCCCTCCATGAAATCAACCCACCATCTGCAATAACATTGACAAAGATATAATAAGACAAAAATAATTTGTATTCTATAAATAATTTTTTATTTTAATGGTAGAATTCAAAGTTCAATAAAGAGAGGCTTGCGGGAATAATATGAATGGGATGTATTTGTAAAGATGATTTTCTGCAATCTAACAGTCCGGGTAAAGCAGAATCTCTCCCCAGAGTATTGGGGTCGAATACCATGCGGAAATGTGTATTTGTCATGATATGTAATACATTAACGAGCTCTATGAAGATGACCGATTTTGAAATATTTAGCAGAGATTCGGGAATAACATTGAAATTAATTGTTGATACAACTGAATTTGAATTATAGAATGATGGCAACAAACCCAAAATATGTTTAGCTAATCGAGGGAAATCCTTGGAGATAACTGATATTTTATTATAAGATTAATAATTTAATTTAATTTAATTTAATTTAATCTAAAATTTTCTGGGAGTTGTCGCGGCTGTCACTTAATGAATTCTAAAGCTTTTACGTGTTTATGCGAAAGAAACTGCACTTCTATATGTGAAATTGTATGACTGGTATTTCATGCATGACACGTCACAAGTGCACGCGAAATGGTCGTAATCAACCTTTATTATTTTTGTCCATCTACGGAGCCAAACTTCATCGGTGTTATGGGAACAAGGGATCTCAATTTCTCGAGAGATTTCTGCATCCATAGGTGATCGATAAATCAACCTTGTACAACACCAAATCGTATAGGAGAAAAGAACAATTACCAATGGCTGCTAATACGGGGCTGGAGGTCGCCTGCAATTTTGTAAAATATTTGACCTCCACTCGTCCATCCAGTTGTCAAAGTGGTATTTGGGACGAGTCATTTCAAATGGAAAAATGCACCAGCATGTTGCTCATAACGTTGGCAATAAATAATTATTTTAACTCTTAGATTTCAGAAGCGTACATTTCCGTAGGAAGCGTTTTTAGTTTTGCGAACAGCGAGTGCACTCTAATTCTGATGGCCGGCTGGTAGGCTAAGGTTCCAACGCCCTGAATTGAAACATAATCATTAGACGGCAACCGATAGAAAATAATTGTAATAAACATCCCAATTCCGTCAATTTACACCTTTTTGTCAACATTGTATAGGAAAAAAATATTTTGTTCATCAATAAAGAAAATATTCTGAACGCTTTGACACCTGGAGTATATCCAGTGAAGATGAAGATTGAGGTAACTTCCCCCTTTCAAAATGTCTTCCTCCAAAAGAGTGCCCTCAGTAGCCAGATGGAGTGCACAGGCCATATCTAAGTAAGTGTAAGCTATATCTAAGAACAAAGGGCTAACTGTAAGTTTTAAATGTTATTTTCGTTTTCTCTGTTATCAAATGAACCTGGAACTGTTATTTTCAAGCAGGAAATGTTTTCACTGTTGACCAGACTAATCGATAGCGAATGAATGTCCATCCACAGCCCCCGGTTGCATACGTGCCCCCGCCTGCCCGTCGCCCGGCCCTGCCCACCATCTGCGAGGCGCCTGGGGGCACGCCCGGGAGGCCACTCCCGCCGTCAGCGTCAGCTTCACCGTCAGCATCACCGTCACCGACGACCTCGCAGACGCCGACGCCTTCGTCTGCGTCCACGAAGGCGGCGCCCTCCCTGACCACGTCGGCGTCGATGCCCTCCTTCCCCACGGAGCACTCGCCCCTGACGGCGCCCGCGCGGCTCCAGCGCTTCAGGGTCACCCCGGCGCCAGACGACCCCCTGCTCCGCGACCCCAGATGAGCCCGCGGCAGCCGCCCACTCAAGGGACCAAGTGCGATTAAGGCCTCCGTCACACGAGCGTTGCGTTGACGCATAAGTGTTGCGTTGACGCTCGTGTGCCGCATAAGTGTTATTCTACGACGCGCGTTACTTAACGGGCGTCAACACAACGCTCGTGTGCAGAGGCTCTAAGGTCAATAATAAATAAAATAATAAATTGTGATATTTCCTCTCAATCTCCATAGATAAAAATATAGCGCTTTAAAAATACCCAGGCAGAATATGTAACGCTTCACCAATAGATTCGCCAACTGCTAAACTTATTGCATAGGATTTAGAATGATACCCATACAAATTTGGATTGCACTTTCTTCTATGGATAAAACTTCTTTAACGAACACAGCGGAAATCCAGCATGCTCCGAATAACGGTTAAGTGTTCTGTAGTGCATGCAACTGTAATCGTACCAAAAAAATTGAAAAATAATTTGTCAGCAAGGTTATTCATTTATGCATGAGAGTTAAAATTGGAAAAAATAAATAATCATTTTAATATTAATTGAATTTGTTTCTGTACAAAACTAAAAAAAATGGAATTGAAGTTTCTTATTCATAACGTCAGACAAGGTGTGAAAAACGCTAATGCTAAATATTGGCGATAAATTGCAAAGAATAGTATTATCTAACCCGCAATGTGCAAATTATTTTATTTTAGTCAACAAAAACCTATTAAGTGCCAAATGGATTACATTTAATGCATACTCGAGTATCATATTCCTACTATTTTTGAAAATTGTACTTGAATAAAAATGTTGCCCATATAATGAAGCAAGTGTAGTGTGTTTTATTATTTTTGATGTGGTATTTAATATTTTTAATAAGCTAAAGCGCTCTAGTTAACGTGTTTTATGTACCTAATATATTTTTCTTATTGAAGGACAATGGTAGTTCATTATACACTTCATTGTTAATATATTAATCTCTCCCTTTGTTACAGACACAGAATAATCTTGTACTATTGTTTACATCAGACTACAGCCTTGTTATTTCCTTGCTTTCCATGCATGTTTAGAAATAGAGGGAGCCTCTCTCAGTAAACGAAATTAACGAATTAAGTTTCAAGAACTGTGTGAGGAGAGAAAGATATTTTCTCTTTCTCTCTCCTTTTTTCTCTTTCTCTTTGTTTTTTCTTTCATCTTCCGATACTGAAACCTAGACATCCAATAAAGAGGAGGATGTAAAACCTTGTATGTACGGAGTGGCTAACTTAAACATAACGTGTAAGAGTTGTTTTGCAATTGTTTTGCATTTTGTACGTATAGTGCACACTACCAGTAAAATTTTGAACCTCTACGGAAAGTCCAATTCTCTGAATGTCTCTTGACAGATTTAGTGGTGTGGACGTTGTGTCGTCTCTTACATTTTTGAATGCGAAAATACACTGTAATAGAACAAAACAAAAATAAAAATATTGGAAGATAAAAAAATGCCTGGATTTGGAGTGTCAAGCGTGAGAATATAAATTTGTTTTTAATGTATTTGTTTGCTGTCCGTCTGCGACCCAAATATCGACCTCTGCTACTTTAGTGTGCCTTTAATATT